>PVIU01011058.1:0-66756 GCA_004026605.1 Ondatra zibethicus
AAAAGAAGTGAACAACATTCCCCATTGTGGGTAAAGACGTGGTGTTATACTATAATTGTCTAGAAAGTATTCCAGAACAATTCACTATGTTTCAAAATGTAAACCCCAATAGTTTCTTAACTGGGGTTAAGCCTGTAGATGCATGTACTTGAAATATGCAATAGATATCTAGTAATCTCTATTCAATCAACCAACTACTTAGATTTTATTTTCCTTTGAATGAAATGGTTGTTTTGACCTGATGTTCTACTTCTTACAATTTTAGTCGACTTCTTTTATAGTCTCAGAAAAAAAAAAGAAAAATGATAAATCTTTATTACTCTGATAGGCAGATATCAGACTCTGACAATGATAAAGTGCTTATTTCCATGACCTATGGAGATACTACTGAGACATATCAATTTCACATTGTACCTTTAGCAAGCAGTCAATAGCAAAAAACGGAAAGACACCCTGGAACACCGTGGACTTACTTGATACTACCTGACAGTTAAACATCACAAGCATTTATTAAATATCTACCATGTGCTGTTCTGAACCACCATAAGTGTTATAAAAAATGATATCATCCTATGCTTACAAATCACATTTAATGACATGAGGTCTTGAAGACAGCATATGTTTTTTACTTTATGTTCTTAAATAATAATGTCAGACATTAAATTTGCAACAAACCTTGCAGGAAGCAAAAATCTTCTTTTCCAGAAAACATTTTTTTCTTCATTTTTTGAAGCAGGCAATTCAAGCATTGAGTATTTAAGCATTCAAAATCCTAAAAAGAAAATCAATTGACCACAGGTATATAGAGAATAATTGTTTTTATTCTTGCTACGTAGAATCACAAAATCTTTTTATAGAAATTACTCACATAGGGTCTAATGTTTCCAAGATTTCCAGTGACAAAAATCTCCCAGTGAACTTTTTATTAATATAGATTTCTAAGGCTCTAGCACCTAGAGATTACATCAGAAGGTCTGTGTGGATCCAGACAATCCATTCTTTGTAAAACCGTTTCAAAGGATTGTGAATCTTATCTAGGGTAGAGAACAGAAATCCAGCCCAATTCCAACATCTATTATGCAAATGTGTTCTGAGTGTCTGTTCCCAAAAGATGCTATGTATTCTGTGTTTCAGTACACATGAAGTAGGAATCTGACTTTTAGTTATAACTTACTAGTATGTTTTATATATAATATATAATTAATACTGTCATGTATTAATATATAAGATTAATAAAATATATTATATATACTCTTTTTATATGAGTATTGGTTTATAGATACATACAGATGTGTGTGTGTGTTTTTGTGTATTTGTGTGTAATCTGTTACTTGTTAAGGTCTCACCAAAAGTGACAATAAAATGTCTTGAGGACAGAGGACCTAACGGAGGTTTTATTTTTTATTTTTACTATTATGTAATTTAAATATAAGCCTAGGTCTTGGTATTTATGAGACAGTTATTAAAGTTTGTCAAATATATACTGTATTGAATCAAATCCTATTTTAGTTTAACACAAAGTCTCTCTAAAACATTTATCTAATGAATTCTTTTATTTCCAGAAAAACTTACACATACAGATCCTGGAAACATAAACAGGAATAGGCATCTCCCTCCCACTCTTCAAGAATCTTATTTTTTTTTAAACTAGAAAGGAAGATTTAGATATAATATTTTAATCTCCCACTTGAAGAATTAATCTCAAGGCTGTAAGATAAAATAAACCCTTTCCTACTGAAGTTACTTTTGGTTCTGATGACTTATCACAGAAATAGAAACCCCAAGTAGAACAGTATCTTTTACCATATTTGTTCCACATAAAGTTGCCTGAAAAACATTAAATTGTGTGGTCTAGTAGAGAAAACTCCAAAAGCAACTAAAAGAGAGAGCTTACGTTAGAGAGCTATAGATGAACGACTACTACAGCTTTGCCCAGAGACATAAGCAAACAACACTGTATATAGACTGTAACAAAATCCAGCCTTCCCCTCAACATGTGAAAACTGAGAAATCGCCTTCTTGCCAAGTTTTAAAGTGAGACCCTGATGTATGCTGTCTTCAGCATCTTGGACAACTTTGTGGACAAGCATCCCTAACTAACAGATAGAGGTTTCAAACAGTTAACACCAGGTAAATTCAGTAAGTATCTCTGGACTTCTTAAAGAAAAAAGATTCTTTCGAACTTAAAATGATCAATTTTTAGAAGAGATTTGAGAAAGTCTACTATCTGTTCTAAAGAACTGAATCTACCTAAGGCTGCATTCCTATACACCAGACTTCCATGGTGATCAAACACACTCAACAGCTGCACCCTGTCTATTAAAACATTGCTGGAAAAAGCACTTTAACTTATCCTGAGGGATTACATGTTAAATGAAAGCAGAAATCACATTCTGTTCCAGAAAGCAAGTTTGAAAAGCCTCAAAATGGAAACGTTTATAATTAATAGATGAAAATTATGGATCTCATTTCCTGATTTTCTCCACACACCACACTCTCTTGTGGATATATTCACCTGCTGCCTGGTAGGCTTTTGGGAAAAGGATATTTGGAAGAATATAACCTATTATTCAGTTGTATGTCGAGGCAAAGTTTTAGCAGGAGCATGGGTAAGTTGCGTATTAGCTTCTGTTTTTTGTTGTTGTTGTTATGATTAAAAACCCTGATAATAGCATCTTAAGAAGGGAGGGATTTACTTTGGTTCACAGTTCAAGGGAATGGTCCATTCTGACAGAGAAATCAAGGTGGAGGCTGAAGTAGCTAGTCTAACCACATCCCTCATGAAGAGCAGGCAGCAAAGGCTAATGCTAGAGTTCAGCTCTCTTGTGTGCTTTACACAGGTTGCCCAGCCTGGGGAATGTTTCCTCCCAGGATTGTGAGGAGTCTTCCCACGTCAGTTAATAAAATACCTGATAGGCATTCCCAGAGGCCCTTCCAGCAGATGATTCTAGATTCCATCCTGTCGACAAATTACCATTACAAGTGGTCAGGTCTTTGAGGTCCAGAGTCCTATGACTGGAAAAACTTTATAGAAGAATTTCCTCGGTGCTTGTTGCTTGGTTAACGTCCCTCAAATATGGGAAGTGGTGGCCATGGTCTCTACAACCTGCAACTATTCATCAACCAAATGGCTGTCTGGGCCTCATCTAGAGGTGGTGTCCTAACTTCCTCTAGGCTTTCACACGGTGACAAATGTTGCTTTTATCTCATTACTCAAGATTCTCATTGTCTTCTTATGCGAACTCATCCCTCAGAATAAACTGCAGTAGGGAGAATGGACATAATTTATTTCACGGGAGCAGAAATAAATTTCGTTGCAAATGAAATTCCAGATTTTCAAAATTGTAAAGCCACCTAAACAACTCTCTAAAATTGGAATTACTACAGTACATTTCATAAACTTTCATTTCTGTGGCCCAGCTTATCTTTAGACTAACTGCGGACAGTGGCAAGGCCTGGGAATCCAGAGGAAATAGATGACAGTGTGCCATGCATGCCTTCATACACACTTGGTACTGCATCTGTTGAGTGGTGGAGAGCCACTAGCATGTTTAAAAGTGGGCAACTAATAAACATATGTTCAAATAACTCCAGGTTCAGTGTGAATAATAACCCAAGTTATTTGTTTGGGTGGGGCTCCTAGTGGAAACCAGGTCACGATGGTTGAGGTGTCAAACGCTGTCCCAAGTTCAGAAGATTTATTTTCTAGCAAAAGACACTGTAGCTCTAAATTATAATGGAGTTAAGGGAGAAGATAAAGGTATGCATTAGATTTTAGAATGGGAATAGATTTTAAAAGCAAGAAAATGCAATTAATATTCACAGAGGACAGGATAAGGAAATAGCACTCTGTGGATAGAAGACTTGTTATCCAGCCATAGGAGCTGCAGTCAGATTCCCAGAATCCACACACAAGCAAGGCATGACAGTGTCTGTAACCACTGCAGCGGGAGGACGGTCTAGCCGCAGCAGCAAAGTCCGTGTTCAATGAAAAGCCTTGTCTTCAAAGGCAACTGAAGAGTGATTGAAAAGGACACCTAGCACCAACCCCTGACCTCCAACAAACACATGCATGTGCATACATGCACGCATACACACACACACACACACACACACACACACACACACACTTCCCAAGAGACACAATTTTCAGAAAGAAAATTCATTCCCTATGTTTGTTTGTTTTTTTAAGAAAGTCCCTGAGGGCATCTACAGATGCAGGACTCAGGAGTCTTTTTTTTTTTTATCAATTATTTAGCTAGCTAGCTATCCATGAAGTTAATCTGAGGAAACAAGTGAGATATCTTAGGGAGATCACATCAGACTAGAACTCTAGAACTGAATAAAAAGCCCACAAATGGGGACAGGGAAATCATTGTTGGTATTCCAGAGATTAAAAAGGAATCAAAATAACCCTAAGAAAACTTTAGTCTTTGATGTTAGGAATAGCTTAAAAGACCAGGATAAAATCCAGACCCCTCTAGCAGAAAGAATAGAGCCAAAAATCTAGGTTAGCCGGTTCAGTGACTTTGTTCCAGGAACTAGCTGACCATAAAGTTAGATTATAATCTTGAGAAATGGGGAGTTACCCCTTGTGATTATCACTGATATTTTTTGGGATTTTCCAATGACGCCCTCAGTACCCCCTTTGGGTGGTGGTTTTGTTTCTTCCCTTAAATATCCCCTCTCCTAGCATCTCAGAGTCGAACTTCTCCCCTGCATGGGGAGCCCCAGAGCTCTGGTTCTTATCAATAAACCTCGTGTGATTGCAGCAAGGATGGTCTCTCATGAGTTCTTGGGGGGCCTGAGACTTGAGTGAGATTCTCCCCACTCTGGGGGTCTTTCAAGATCAAGGCCCTCTATGGCTTAGCTATAAGAATTATAAACCTAAGAGAACAAAATATGGCTAGCATACGATAATGGGCTTTGTATTTTTGACAATGTACAACATATTAATTTGTTATTACTATTTTTGCAATATTACATATGTGCTGGCTGCTTTTATGTCAACTTGACAGGGGCTACATCTTTTACAGTCATGTAAAAAAAAAAGGAACATCAACTAAGAAAATACCTCCAAAAGATTCAGCAATAGAATATATTTCTTAGTTATTGGTTGATAGAGGAAGGGTCAGTCCATTGTGAGTGGTGCCATCCCTGGGCTGGTGGTCCTGGTTCTATAACAAAGCAGGCTGAGCAAGCCATGATGAATTATTCAGAAATCATCCAGAAACCATCCATGGCATTTGCTTCAGCTCCTGCCTCCAGGTACCAACCTCACTTGAGTTCCTTGTTCTGACTCCCATCTATGATATGGAAATTTAAGTTAAATAAACCCAGGCTTCCCCAACTTACTTTTGGTCATGGTGTTTCATCACAGCAATAGTAACCCAAGTTAAGACAAAATATACACGTTTTGCACATATTAACAACTCACATCTCCTACTTCCCACTACTCCCATCCACCCCATCTCTCACCAGAAATCCCTTATATTCGTGTCTGTTCATTTTGTTGGATGTCGGGGTCCGGTGCTAGCCCAGACCATAAATTATTTCTCTCGACCAGACCCCAACATAAACTCTCTCTGGACCAGCGTGGAGGCATGGGAATAAAGACACAACTCACATGGCTTTATCGAGAGGGAGATTCTCAGTGGTCCCTCAGGTAGTCCTGAGTTCACATCCTGAAGAATCCCCCTTGTTTATTCTCCAAACAGCTTTTATACCAAAACATAAACTGAGTAGGAAATACACCAGCATTCTGTCTCCTAGGTAACCAGGTGAATGGCCCTTTGTCACATCTGCATCCACCTGTCTGCTGTGTATGTTAGCTGTCATGTAGGCTTGAATCAGCATCTCTGTCAGGCATCCTCCAAATTACAAAGAAAGGAGCAAGAACATCCTGACCTTTTGTTAGGGCAGTGACAGCCTGTGTGCAGGGCTAGTGACCACCTCAGGTGGGGCCTATGGCTTCAGAGCCTGGCTGCCACACCATATAGAAATATGGACCTACAGTTGGAGACCCACTGAAATAACCTTGAGTCATCTGTATGACCTTCGGTTTTAGAGCTCTCCTTAGAAGCCTGATGAACTACTCAGAAGCACAGTTAAAACAAGTGATTCCCATTCTCGCTGATCAGCCAATAGTCAATACTACTTCAGAGGTAAAGGGTATGGCCATGTGAGATTATTCCCCTTCTTTGACTGGTTGTTGACAAAGCTGAAGACCAGGTTTTAAAAGATAAATACTATAAATAGGCCATGATGGCTGGAGATGAGACTCAGTTGGTAGAGTGCTTGCCTAGCATGCATGAAGCCCTAGATTGGATGCTCAGAACAATATAAAACCTGGCAGTACATATCTGTAATCTTAGCACTGGAGGAAGGAGGCATAAGGATGAAATATTCAAGGTTATTTCCAGCTAAATATACAAGTTAGAGACAAACTTGTGCTACATGAGATTCTAAGATAAGACCCTACCTCAAAAAAAAGGAAGAAAAAGTAAAATGTAACAAAAGGAATGAGGGCATTTACATAATAAATAGCAATTCAATTAAATAATTTATTTAGTGTACATGTTTAATTATTGCCAATATGAACAATTAAAAAATTTAAAGTCATAAAATGATATACAGTTCTTCCTTTTCTCCATTGGTATTCAATACTTTATCTTCTTCTTTATCAAGTGACCCAGGGTTTACCAAATTTACTATAGAAGCCTAGAAAGAGGTTGTGTTATAATAGAATTTATTTCTGTAGTGACCCTTGTTGCTGGAAAAAGTTGTATGAAAGCTGTACTGCAGCATGCTTTCTCAGACTTATGACTACAAACACAAACTCCTAACTGAGAGGACAGTGTGTACTTGGGGAATGAGGCTGGGTGTCAGGTGTCATCTTCATCCTCATCTTAGATTATCTGAACAGTAATATTTTTGTTTGAAAGGAAGTCATCCTATAGGAAATTTGTTCACTCTTGACTATACTTTTCACTCACAAGATCTCTGCTGTTTTCCCACCAACTCTACTCCTACTCCTTCCTTCCTTAGCAACATGTACAGTGCATCACACACAGCAACAGAGAGAGAGGAGAGAGAGAGACAGAGGGAGAGAGGGAGAGGGGGAGGGAAGAGAGGGAAAGAGAGGGGGAGACACACAGACATACACACACACACACACACACACACAGAGAGAGAGAGAGAAAGAGATTCAGGTTGGGATGGAGTGTTTCTTTCCACTGAGGACTCTCTAAGATAATGAGGCCAGAGGTGTAATTACTGAAGGCCTTTGGGGTTGTAATTACTAAGTGGCTCTCAAGCCCAGTGGTGACAACAAGCACAACAACGCTCACTTTGTAGCTGTCAGAACCACTTGGGATGTGATAAGCATCTTGTGCTTGCAAGCTCAGATGCTATACCAAAGAAGTTCTGCCTTAACAAATTACCACAACGACCTGCTGCCTTCAACTCGTTCTGATTTTGTAATGAGAAAGTCCATTAAGCTTGCATAACTTTATACTGTATCAGACAAGCGTGGAAGAAGATGGGGCAATTAGACACTTCCTCTGCAGCATGTTGCTTTTTTTTTTCTGAAGCCCCAGATTGGCAAAACTCCCTACCTTCATCTGTTCCCACTGATACCCTGAGAGTTCAAGCACATAGCTGTGCTTAAACTGAACTACATAAGTCTGGTTAAGACCTCAGGGGAGAATGGATATGTCCAAACCATAAATCTGAACATTTATGGTGCTTACAAGGATCAAAACCACAATTCCTGTAACTTCTTTGTTTCTTATATTCCCCATCCTCCAGATTCAGACCCAACCGCACCCCCCCCACACACACACACACATAGTCCTTATATCCATCCATGTTCATTGGCAGGGCACAAACTATTTCAACGGCCTCTATTCTTGTCAAACAACAGGGATAGTGCTACTGATTCTTTACCTACAAGTCTTCATCTCTTCAACGTCTTCTTCTGGTCCCTTTGTGACATGAGGGCCCTCAGCCAATTCCCTGGCCCTTACCTCACAAAGGCAGGAGCAACGCACACCTGAGCACGAGCTTCAGGCATTCAGGCTGGCTTGGACTCAGGTCCTGCAGTGCCAACGACAGAAGGCTCAGAAAGCAAAGCGAGCCTGCTAACTCCACCACTCATCATGGCCAGCCAGTTCTGTGTTCCTCTAGCCCCACGCCTCTCACCCCTTAAACCTTTGAAATCCCACTTCACAGACTTCCAGGTGGGCATCTGTGTGGCAATCCAGCGCAGCGACAAACGGATACACCTGGCTGTGGTCACAGAGATCAACAGAGAAAACTCTTGGGTCACAGTGGAGTGGGTTGAGAAAGGAGTCAAAAAAGGAAAGAAGATCGAACTAGAGACTGTATTTCTGTTGAATCCAGCCCTTGCCTCTGCTGAACACCAACGGTCACACAGGCCCCTGCGCCCACTGTCTGTAACACCCACTACTGCCATCGGGGACCAGCGTACAGCTACCAAGTGCATTGCGATGATCCCGCACAGAAATGAAACACCCGCAGGGGACAGCCAAGCCCTAGTGGTCCCCAGCAACCCTTGTCTGATGAAGCGGAAGAAATCCCCCTGCCTAAGGGAAATTGAAAAACTGCAGAAGCAGCGAGAGAAGCGCAGGCGACTGCAACTAGAGATCCGAGCTAGACGAGCGCTTGACATCAACACGGGGAATCCGAACTATGAGACTATGCGTATGATTGAGGAGTACCGCAGGCATCTAGACAGCAGCAAGATGTCCAGTCTGGAGCCCCCAGAAGACCACCGGATCTGTGTGTGCGTGAGGAAGCGCCCTCTTAATGAGAGAGAGACCACCATGAAGGACCTAGATATCATCACTATCCCCTCACACAATGTGGTCATGGTGCACGAATCTAAACAAAAGGTGGACCTGACCCGCTACTTGGAAAACCAGACCTTCTGTTTTGACCATGCTTTCAACGACACGGCATCCAATGAGTTAGTTTACCAGTTCACTGCCCGGCCTCTGGTGGAGTCCATCTTCCGAAAGGGCATGGCCACTTGCTTTGCTTACGGGCAGACTGGCAGTGGAAAAACCCACACCATGGGTGGAGCCTTTTTTGGAAAGGCCCAAGATTGTTCTAAAGGAATATATGCCCTGGTGGCTCAGGATGTCTTTGTCCTACTGAGAAACCCCGCCTATGAGAAACTGGAACTCAAAGTCTATGGGACATTTTTTGAGATTTATGGTGGCAAAGTGTACGATCTGTTAAACTGGAAGAAGAAGCTGCAAGTCCTCGAGGATGGAAACCAGCAAGTGCAAGTTGTGGGGCTGCAGGAGCAGGAGGTGTCTTGTGTGAAGGAAGTCCTGAATCTGGTGGAACTAGGAAACAGCTGTCGGACTTCCGGTCAGACCTCTGTCAACGCCCACTCATCCAGGAGTCACGCGGTGTTCCAGCTCATCCTCAAGTCCCGAGGGAAACTGCATGGCAAGTTTTCCCTTGTTGACTTAGCCGGGAATGAAAGGGGGGCAGATATTGCCAAGGCCACCCGAAAGAGGCAGCTGGAAGGGGCTGAAATAAATAAGAGTCTTCTAGCCCTGAAGGAATGCATCAGGGCTTTGGGTAAAAACAAGTCTCATACCCCATTTAGAGCCAGCAAGCTCACGCAGGTGCTCCGGGACTCTTTCATAGGCCAGAACTCCTCCACATGCATGATTGCTACTATCTCACCTGGAATGACCTCCTGTGAAAATACTCTCAATACTTTAAGATATGCAAACAGAGTGAAAGAATTAGCATTAGAGGGACGGCCTTACCATCATTGCCTCTCTCCAACTGGCCAGGACGTACCACTAATATTAGAAAAGGACAATACAAATTCAGAAAAGTCCCTTCAGGGGGAAAAATTTATTCAAATACCTACAGTGCAGAATGTGGAAGAAAAAGAAAGCAATGAAATCACATTAACAAAGGACTCACCAACTTCATGGAGGAGATCTAGCCAGTGGTGGGAGGCCATCCAGGAGACAGCTGATGGAGTAAACTATGATGTGGATTTTTGCATTGCTCAGTCACTGTCCATTTTGGAGCAGAAAATCGGTGTGCTGACTGAGATCCAAAAGAAGCTCCAATTACTACGAGCTGATCTCCAAAAGAAAAGCCAAGCCGAGTGACAGCGAAGGCCAGAGATCAGGAATGAAATCTTGGATACAGTTCTGAAATTTCTACCTCTTATTACAGGAGAAATCTGTCCAAATTATTTAAGCATAAAGGTCCCCTGGAGAACTTACATCTTAAATCATCCTGGTCAAAAATGTGGTCTTTTCTTCTTCCTCTGAATTTCCATAGTGTAGTCTGCTTTCTTCCCGTGTTGTCACTGTAAAGATTTTGCCTTTTCCCTGTCGGTATTGACAACTGGCAGTGTAAAGAAAGTTTTTGATTCTTTTAGCTGGGATAGGGGGATGCTGACATAATGTGGATCACCAGAGAGCAAGCTAAATATTCTATAGTATGAGGAACTGCCTCCCCCACCAAAAAAAATTACCTATTTTACTTTGAAAATTAGAATAGTCCTGAGGCTGAGAAACCCTGCTGTAGAAGAAACCAGCTGCAATGAAATCAGATACCCCGTGTTTGTAACTGGCAAAGCAAAATACCATGAATTACAGGGATGAGCATGAAAACACCAAGCAAGCGTCAATCAGATACCCACTTACAAATCTTCTTCAGTTGCACTGCTGTGTGGATTCAAACGGTTTCTGAGATTGAGTCATTCTGGAATGAGAGAGAAGTCAGCTGTGAGAGAATGTGTTTGAGAGCCTAGAAATGAAAGGGTTTTGTTTATTTTTTATCTTAGCATTTAAGTTGCAATTACTATAATTATCCCTGAGTCATGTGTGTAGGCATGTGTGGTGTCTGTGTGTGTGTGTGTGTGTGTGTGTTGCCCATAGCAAGAGCAAGATGTGGTAATTCACTTGTATAACACTAGCCCTGAAGGAGAATTGACTATGTACCAGGAGAGATTGCTGGACAGCAATCTGGCTGAAAAGTGACAAAGCTTCAACTTCATTGAGAGACCCTGAAGAGGATGAAGTTGAGCCTGAGAGAGCTGCACAGACGACATCTTCCACTATACTATGCAACCATTGGGAGTGTGCAGACAAGTACAAATGCACACACACACACACACACACACACACACACACACACACACACACGTGGGTGCGCATACACAAACAGAATCCACCCTCACTTTTAGCTCTTACTGAGATAATTTAGAGTCTTAATGAAAAGATGGGTGTTTCATTTTCTCCCACCCTTTGTCTCATCATTTATGGCAGTTACAGATGCTTTTATTATCAGCATTATTCTACTTATGATTTCAAGTACCCTAGCAATTTGGACACAAGTTTGGATAAAGTACTTGGAGGTTTAGCATTGTGATATCAATTTTGTTTTCTAAAAAGTATAACATGAAAGGCACAAACGGTCATTATGGTTCAAAGCTTTACAAAGTAAACTCACCTGGGTGAGGACCACACACGACATATGTCACAGTGTTCTACCAGCTTCCTCCTAGCTTCATTGTGGTCCTTACCCCTTATATTAAAGTTATAGATGTGTAGCTTTTTATACAAATGGAATAATGTTACTGTTATGTGTGCAACCCTGGCTTGGTTCTTTCAATCACAATTATGTGTATTATGACCTTTGACATTACTCCTTGAATTCTGCGCCCCCCCCACACACAGGCGCGTGCACACACACACACATGCACATATATATGTGTGTGTTATATGCACATTCAGCAAAAGTGGTCATGCTAAGGGGTTTTCTAAAAGACTCTTTTTTTCTTACCAACATCATATAATCATACTCATCTGTGTATATTGTTGCTTAAATGTTACCATAATGACAAATTCTTTCAGTGTGTGTGTATACACATCTGAAAGATTCTAGTCAGCATATCAGTGCACAGCAGTATTATTTTACCCACAGCTGCATGTTCACTGCACATAGACAAGTCATGTAATCAGTTATTAACCCATTTATCCATGAGTGGATAAAGAAAATGTGTGTACATAAGCAAGTTTTATTAAATAAAAAAAATGAAATTTTATCCTTTGAAATGAAATTGATGCTACTACTGTATTTCTTCATGCAAGGTAAAATCAATTTCAGAACAATAAGTAGTCTGTTTTAGCTCATATGTGGAATCTATGACTTTAAAAATAGTCAGTGACCAAATTAGAAAACAGGAAAGAAGATAGGAGATGGTAAAAGATAAAGTTAGAGAGGAGAATATTTAGCTAATCCCAGAGTTCCCAAATTGGTTATCCAGTACAAGGTGTTCATCCTGAAAATATATACACACGTATAGGAAGAATGGGCTCAGTTGGTTGGATTTATGTATTTGTGTACATTATATGTATGTGTGTGTATGTTAATAATAAAAAGCTGTATTGTGGCAGAGGAGGGCTTAGACAGATAGGACATGGAAGGGGCTGGAGGGAGGAATCCAAATTAAGTTTGCTTTTGTTTTTGTTATCTTTTTACAAAACAATGTTTATCTGTGAAACCCTGGCTATCCCAGAATTTGCTCCATAGATGAGGCTGGTCTTGATCTCAGAGATCCTCCTGCCTCTGCCACCAGAGTGCTGGGTTTAAAGGCAAGCAGTACCACTTCCCAGCTTAAATTTTTAAAACTAACAATTAAAAAAAAGTAAGCCGGGCAGTAGTGGCACATATTTTTAATCCTAGCACTCGGGAGGCAGAGACAGGAGATTCTCTGTGAGTTCATGGCCAGCCTGGTCTACAAGAGCTAATTCCAGGACAAGCTCCAAAGCAACACAGAGAAACCGTGTCTTGAAAAAACAAAAAAGAAAAATAATTAAAGTGATACAAGTTTAAAAATAAGGTAAGGTAAACACAATCAAAATACAGTATATGTATGTGTATGAATGTTGTGATGGACCACATTACTTTGTATAATTAATATTTATAATAACAAAAATAGAAAACCAAAAGTCATTGAGAAATTAAGTTAATTCCTGGCAGCAATTTCATCTACTTTTTTTGTCTTATTCTTCCATCGAAAAGATGTTATATCACACTGTATATTTTAGCATGTGATGTATAGTATATATATTCAAATATATTGATGAATATGTTTCCCAGAAATCCAATGTGCCTATTTGCAGATATTAATTAAAATCTCTCCAGTACCTTTTTCTCTCACCAACTAATATCAGTACCTCTGCTCCCCTTGAGCTTCTTCAGTCAACCTCAGTCAAATGCACATTACCCTGCCCAGTGGTTTTAATAACTTTCTGGGCCAGGCCTTGTGACTTACACCTGCCATGCCAGCAGCAGTGAATCAGACTAAGCCAGAACTCTGTCATTTTAAGGTCAGACTGGTGTGCACAAGTTCTAGGACCACCTGGGCTACATAGAACGATCCTGTCAAACAAAATAAAACAAAACATTTCTTAGGAATCCGTGTGGCCCTTGAAAAGATGGGAAAATGTGTATCAAATAAAATATTCTGTAATGAAACATACTGAAGGAGAAAATCAACTGAAGTTCACTAGGAGAACTGTTGACAGTTTGCACAGATGCCCTGCAGTGAGAAAGGAAGATTGTAAAGTAAATTAACACTCTAATAAGATTGTACAGAAAATGTCAGAGCTCCCAATCTGAGAAAAATAAATACTCCTAGTACTTTGAAATCATCCATTTACACACGAAAACCTTGGCATGCTAATTATAAGCTACACTTATCTATTAATTAAAGTAGATTTTCTCCTGTAGTGGACAGACATTTTAAATTACTGCATGAACTTGCAACTAATAAAAACTGGCATTAAATTTCTAAGCTCAAGATTTCATATCTGCAAATTTTTCTTATGTTATTAGCTTGCAATAATAAGTTTGCAAACTATTATTCTATTACTTTTATTTACTCAATTATTTTTAGTAATCTACATAAAGTATTGATGTGAGATACATATATCTGTGTGTAAATACTGAGTGAATAAATGAATGAATTTTTCATTGAAACTTGATTACACATATAAAATATCATTCCAATAGCAGAAATGCAGTTACTGATGTGTGCTCCCTAAGAAAATCTATGTCAAAAGTTGCCTGTTGTTCATAATGTAAGATATTATCTTCAAAACAAAGCTGTCATTTATAAATTCTTTATGCAATTCTTTTCATTCTTCAAACGAACAATTGCTCACAGTAAACCTTAGCCTCTCATTTTTTTGAAATGTGCCTTTTTTCTTTTTATGTCATTTCTTTTTAATCTTAAATAAGTGAAAAATTTAGAAGTTAAAAAGGAAAAAGTGCAGAATGTTTTAATGGTTTAAACAAGATATGGAACCGAGCCAGTAACTGTAGGTCTAGGCAGCCTCTGCAGTTCTGCATTTGATATAATCCTGACTGTGATGGATACTGCCTGCAGCCATAGGTGAACTAGAAGGTCTTAAATGGAGCTATGACTTAAATGTGTCTTTCCTTTCTCCTTTGCTGATGTTCACCTAAAGATGAGGCAATAGTGAGAGGCCATTCTTTACAGAGCTTGTAGCTCATTACTAGGGATCAATAAGGCTCTGTGTGAAGAGGGGTAGACTGGCCCTTCCTGTTTCTCTACACACCTAAATACCTGTCTTCAATATTTCCACCGTATAACGATACCATATGATGATTTTACCAGATGGGGCCATTTATCATGGACATTCATCATCCAAAACAATGAGCTAAACAAATGTCTTTGTATATGAGAAAGTGGCATGCATCCTGTTATAGAGATAGAAGACAAATACAAAGGTTCAATAAAAAGGAAGGAAATGAGTCTTGGGAAAATGAAGAAATCATCATAGCACCAAATTGAAATAGTGTTACACTCAAATAATTGGCACGTTTGGACACATTTACTTTAACTATTATGCTTCTGTTCAGGTTTTATTTGGTCCACACGGATGTAAAGGGAAGATGCACTGGGCCATCCTGGAGAATTGGGATTCTTGTCCTCATGCTATCTTCACATGGGTACAAATGCTGATATTAGGCATAAACAAGATCAGTGAGGAAGAATTATCAAACCTGGAGTCAGATTCTGGGTTTGATTTAATTATTGGCCACCTGGTAGCTATGTGAATTCAAATGAATTTTGGCCCTCTCTAGGCTTCATTATTTTCTCATCTGCTCCATAAATGTAAAACATTACTTATTAGCACTTATTAAATTAATCTTAGAATCCTTTTGCATAGCCAACATAGGGAATGTTAATAAAATATTTCAATCCTCTCTATATAAATGCCAAAGATAGAAGCATGGCTTTACAATGGTCCCTGCCCTTAATGAATTCAATAATAAATGAGAAAGACAAATCCTTGCAACAAGGAAGAAATTTTTGTTTGCAATTCCAGGTTGGTGAAGAAGTGCCATGAGCCCATAGAAACAGTTCATTTGGACAAAAGGCTTAGGAAAGTTGTCCCAGAATGACTGCATTAGTTACTTCTCATTTCCTTGTGACAAAACACCTGGCAAGAAGCAATTTCAGGAAAGAAGGAGGGGAGGAGGGGAAAGGAGAAGTAGGGCTTACTAGGCTTATGGTTCAAGGGGATCAAGTTGAAGACGGTGGGAAGCCTTGGAGGCAGGAGCCAAAATGTGGCCACTCACATTGCACTGGAAGCCAGGCTATAATGCCTCAAGGCTCTCCTCTGTTTACTTACTTCCTCTAGCAAAGCTTCACTTTCTAAAGAGTTTAGAGATTTCCCAAGTACTGTGTTGTAAATTCAAGACCAAATGTTCAAACATGCGAGCCTAGGGACCATTCCCTTTTAAACCACAGCAGTGGCCCATCTGGGAGGGTACAGCAACAATGTGAGAATGGAGGGGTCTCACAGCTGAGATGAAAGTAAGGGCATTTAAGGGAGATAAGTAGACTGAATTCCTGATTGTGAAGGACCATTGGTTAGAAACTTTAAGTTTAGCGTTCTGTTTCCCCTCTAAAATTGTCTTTAAGAGGGAGGGTAACATTTACTTTGATGTATGTCGTGTTCATATCTCACATCACACTGGTACTTCATAAGTATTTAAAATTCATGTGGGAATGATTATACTTTCTACCAGCTTTAACTATCTAGAATGTATAACAAGTATGTATATGTTTATCTTCTTAATTTCTTTTTGAAAAATAATTCTGTCCAATGACATATACTATAATTATCATAAAGGCATTGACACTTGGAGGCTTAGTCTCCAGTATTCGCTCACAATTGTAAGTAAGCAGTTGCATGCCTATATTGCATCCTCATGTCTCCAGCTAAATAGCCAAGGGAAACCTCCACAGTGCAGCTACTGATGTAATTTCTTTGCTTTAGCCAGAGGGGGCTTCTCAGTCCCTTGTCATTTACCGTTATATAAATACTGCACTTATCCAAATAAGCCAATATTTGAGTCTTTTTTGCCACCTGCTAATGACCTTTGGCTTGATAAGACTTCCAAGCATGGTTGGGCAACATAGAACATTGTTTGTGCTAATGAAGGATCTGTGAGCCTTAAGGAGCCTAACAAAAAAACCTGGTTGAATCATTTTATAAATCTGGATAATAGTGTAGAATCTTATCTCCACCCCATACTATATGGCTCGAGGTGAAAATGACACAAGGTTAATGTGATGGTAAGTTCAACTGTCAATTTGACACAACCTAGAATCACTTTGAAATTCTGTCTCAATGAAGGATTTTCTAGATTAGATTGGTTTGTGAGCATGTCTGTAGGGGATTGCCTTGATTGCCTTAACTGATGTCAAAAAAGCCAGTCTGGAACTGGGTGACACCATTATCTGAGATTGGGACCTGTGTGGTACAAGGATAAAGAAAGTTAGTTGGATACGAAGTATATGTTTATTTACTTTTTTCTCTGTATAACTTTGGATATCACATGACCAGCTGCTTCAAGTTCTTGCCACCTTGCTTCCCTCTAATGATGGACTGTAACTTGGAATTGTGACCTACAGTCAATCCTCCATCCTGCATATTGTTTATTTTGTGGGGGAATTTTATCACCATAACAGAAATGAAAGTAGAACAGACTTCCCACTTGTATTAGCATTCTGAATCTTTTCTTCTGGATCTTATTTGAACAGGAACATAGGAAAAATCTTTAGGAATGCATTGTATGGTATGAAACTGAGAAGATTATACTTAGGCAAAAAATAAAAATATAATGAAAAAATAACACAATATTTTTCATACCCATGAGTTGTCACAGTCACTACTGTTGTTTCCAAAAGTTGATTTTTAAGATGCAAAGCTAGATCTATTTCCTTCCCTCTGAATCTCTGTATTAACAAGCTTCTCATTGAAAAGCATGCTCTCATCATTCTCCAACTGTAGCAGAGGGGATGGAACTGTAAAAACTGCATTGAAGGAGAAAGAGTACCATAGAAAAAGGTATATGCACAAGCATTAGTCCTTCCAAAAAGTGTTAAAGGATTGAAGATGATAGCTTTTACATTAAGTGGCTTGAACATTCCTCATGAGCACATCATTCAGAAAAGTGCTCAGAGAACAGACATCCAGAGGCAGAAACCCATGACCATGAGGGCTAAAGGATAAAAGGGTCAACAGTTCCTAGGTGAAAAGGGTTAAAAAATGAGAAGTCAGAAAACCAAAGAAAAATGGAGATGGGAAGAAAGCTACTAAAATCACAAGGAAAATGATTTAAAAGGAAGAGAGTCGTTATCTGGGTTAAAATGAAAACAGTGCTATAGGATTGGTGTAGGAGGATCTTCTATTTGTGCATTGCCCTCATTGGTTAAATAAAGAAAACTGCCATGGCCTTTTGATAGGGCAGCCCTTAGGTGGGCGGAGTAGATAGAACGGAATGATGAGAGAGAGAAGGCAGTGTGGCAGACGCAGACGCCATGCTTCTCCAGCACAAGATGGACACTGGTTAGACTCATGCCGGTAAGCCAAGACTCATGGTGACACACAGATCAGATTATTAGAAATGGGTTAAACAAATATGTGAGAGTTAGCCAATAAGAGGCTAGAGCTAATGGGCCAGGCAGTATTTCAATGAATACAGTTTCCGTGTAATTATTTTGGGTACGCACCGGGAGCCGGGTGGGACAGAACAAGGGGCCCTGCGCTGGGAACGCAGCCCGAGTCCCTCATTGCTACATAGGATAATGATTTAAGAGCAGTGGTGTTGAGGAGTCAGGTCATTAATAACCTCTGAGCTCTCAGGTTGATACAGACATCAGATAGCAATGGGCTGAGGAGTTGAGAACAGCCTGGATAATAAGAGTGAAAGTGGATCATAAATCCTAACCTACTTTATAAATACAATTAGGAGATACAGCTTGTTAGATTCAGGCCTGGCTGGCCCTCATTTGCCAAACTCTGTGAATTGACCTATTACTGTTTGTGTATCAAGTATACACAAGTGGGACTTTTGCAAGATGTGTTATATTCCATAGGGAAATAAAGAAAATGGATGATAATTTTTTCAGTCTTCTTATGCCTTTGATGAGCCTTCTTTCAAGACAGGCCCAAGATGCATCATCATTGATCTCCAAATATCACCCACAGATCCTCTAAGGTCAGCTTCCCTCTGGCAATACTTCAGCAACTCTGATTTGGTTATTTGAAATTGACACCAATTTGAATATGGCCTTGACTCCAGGTACAAGGTCTAGAATACAATCATCATTTGACCCTCCCTTATTACTGGCCTCGGTCACATTTCTTTAAGTATCTCTTCCTTCTTGGCATTTCTATTCCTGATTTCCATTTCTATAGCTCCTCTGTCAATCAGATCTATTTACTAGTCTTTACATGGACGTAAGATATAATTATAATCTGAAAGTTATCGTTTCCTCTTCTGAAAACATATTTTATGGATAACCTTTCCCTAGCTCTCCATGCAATGTTCCCTAATTCATAAAACATGACCATGAGGACATAGAATAAGTAATTTTAAACTGGTTGTGCTTTAAATGGTTCAGAAAATAATGAATTGAGTATATTAATTTGTTTTCTAGAGAAAACACAAGCAGATATTAATATTTAAAAGATGCTTCCAGTGTTTGAGAGTTTTGTACCAGAACTTTATAACTTATGTGTTCGGCAAAAGGGTTGTTTACGAAGGAAAACAATCAAATGAAATAGTTTCATATTTATAGGCAAAACAGTGACATCTATTGTTCGGTGTTATAGAAAATAGATTTGGGGATGAAAAGCAATGTCATATTTTATATATTGAACTCCAGTGCAATGACAACTACTTAATTTTCTTGTTTTAAGATACTAATAGGTTGTGTCCAATAATTTAATATGAAATCAAACTAAATGAATATGTAGGAATATGCCATTTAATTATCATTTAACAGGACCAAAGTCTGTCTAGAAGAAGAAATAAGACATTTAACAGCAGAATATAATACTTAAAAATAGATGTCTTTTTTTACTGTTACAATTTTCACCTTATAGATCAGCTAAGTATTTATGATTGATGACTGTAAAAGCCCAAGCTGACCTCTGACTTTAAGACATTGTACTATTTTCATGTCTTGTCTGTTTTGACTAAGTCTATCAATATAAATTTATTTACCTACTACGTTGATGAACGTTTATGATCTCTAAAGTCATAAAACGTGTCAAAAGATTTAGTTTCTGCCTAGGTCTTATGTAAATGAATGTGTACTGTGTATGTGTGCATGCGTGTATAGGCATGTTTGAATACATACATATGGAGGCCAGAGGATGGCCTCTGGTGTCATTCCGCAAACCTCATTTACCATGTGATTTTGAGACCAGTTTTCTCACTAGCTTCGAACTGACCAACTAGGCCAGGCTGGCAAGCCAGGAAACCCCAAGGATCCTCCTGTCATATATGCCATTTCCATTTGGTTTTTTTCCTTAAAATGGGGTCTCATGAAACGAAAGTTGGTCTCTAACTCCTTTTATAATCAGGATGCCTTGAATTCCTAATCCTTTACTTCTATCTCCTGAGTGCTGAGATTACAGGTATATTCCGTGAAAGTTGCCTTAGGATTCACTTTTCTATAAGCAGTAACTACAGTTGTTACGAACTTGTTAATCAGACCTCCATCAGGTGCCACATACAACTTAAGTGAGGAAGGCATTATTCTAGTATATAATTTCAGAAAAATCCATCCGTGTTCACTTGGTTTCATGTTGCTGTGCCATATGGAGGCAGCACAACATGGGAGCAGGAGTGTGTATCAGAGTCTGTTCATCACATGGTAGACTGAAGACACAAAGAAAGGAAGAGACTGTGGACCACATTTAGCTCACAAAAGACCCTCCATCTAGGTCCCACATCCCAAAGTTTCCAAAACCTCCAAAATCAACGCCATCCACTGGGTAGTAAGAAATATGGAAATCTCCTATTCAAACTATAATATTGCATGCCTAGCCTACATGGTTTATGGCTAACCCCTAATGCGAATGCATGTAGGCCATCTCTAAGAGTCTCCAAAGTCTTAGCTATTCTAACACTATTTAGAAAGTAAGTCTGGGCCCAAGGTCTCTTCTGTTGCAAAGTAAATACTTGAGTGGGAGCATCTATAAAGTCAAAAGAAAATCTGTATGATTTCAAGCTACACTGGTTCAAAATAAACCCTCTCATTTTGATAATAGAATATTTAGAAAATGTCCTATTTTCTAAAAGAAAAATAGCATAGTCAGGAAGGGGTGCTCAAAGCAAGACCAAAAGCCATAAAGAAAAACCCCAAACCCTACAGCTCAGTGCCCAGCACATAGTGTCCTGCTGTAATTTCCATTAGGCTTAGGCTTTGCCAGCCATGAGACTACGGTCTCTCTGCGTGCAGTCCATATGGCCTCTGCCTTCGGCTGGCTCTACGACTTGAGTGACACTTTCATCGGAAGATATTTCACATGTCAGACACTTCCACTATTCTTCACCTTTACAGCTGCATACATCCCTGCCTCAGAGAACGTGTGCAGGGACTCCAAACCTGTCACGCACTGCCCAGTCTCATAGACATTCATTGAAATCTGCATGGAAGCCTCCCTAATCCATAACATTTGCATCCCATGTGCCTGCAAAAATAGTTCCCCATGAATTGTATCATTGTCTGCTGCCATTTCCGTCAGTAGCGGGGCTCCTTGGATCACAGCTGCATTAACCTCTGAGTGAGTGAGAACTATATAGTAGGTGGGCATGCTTGAGAAGGCTCTCTGTTTTCATAGGGCAAGTCTTTCATATAAATGCATTTTCTCATGCCCTTAAGTCTGCTTAGCTTCTCAGAAGCCCTTGGGCAATCTTTCCTACTGCATGTTAATTGATTTCTTACTGATGCGAAATTTGTAGAAACCAGACTTTCCCTAGCCAGAACTTTGGACATTTCTAACCAAACTGGAAGTTTGTCAAATATTTTTTCCCTGTTACTTTGTTTTGTTTTGTTCTTCTAAATTTGGTGTAATTGTGAAAAAAAGCCAGGAGACCTTATGGTACTGCTTGAATGCTGGGATTCCTTGAAATATGTTCAACAAAATCAACTCACTACTTCTAAATGCAGGAACTCACAAATTCCAAAGCTGTGGAGACATGTGACCAAGTTCTTTGCCAGAATGTAGCGTGAGTGAGTGACAGCTAAAGTACTTCCCAAGAGACCTCTTTCTACCTAAAAGCCCACAGACTTTAGGGCCAGCATATAAAAAGGAAAAGAAATCACTTATCAAACTTTGCTTTCAGCATTCTAAGCTTTTCCATAATACCATTTTTTAACTTTATTTTCTGGATATAAAGACTTCTCCATTTATAATATTATTCCTCATTGATCGTTTTCTTTTCTTTTTTTTCCTTTTATAGGAAATAGAGTTTTTCTTAGACAATATATCCTGATTACAGTTCCCCTCCCTTGTACTTTCTCCATATCCTCCCTAACACCCCCTCATCTGGTTCCACTCTGTCTTTCAGTAGAAGAAAGAAAATATGCTTTTAAGGGATAATGATATAATATGATAAAATAAAAACTACCGTATTGGAATTGACAAAACAAACAGAAGTAAAAGGAATTAAATGTACAATACACAAACCTATGTGATACATTTCACAGTTGACCCCTGAGATAGTTGGTGTTAATCATCAACTTGAGAGAATTTAGAATCAGCCCCGTGGACACACCCCTGGGTATTTTCAGAGATGATCATCTGAAGGAAGACGACCCACCTGCAAACTGAGAACCTCTTTCAGCACAAAGCTGGAGGAAGCACAGTGTTTCTTGCCTATCTTAGCTTATTACTGTGAAGTACACCTTATTCCCTGTGGCTGCCATCCTTTGCTGACAATAGACTCCAGTTTCATCACCCTTTCTACTAAGATGGAGCAGCAGTGGTTCTACAGGAAACTTTCATGTCTCCAGCAAAGCTTAGGAACTCTGGACACATCCAGGTTAGTGGATCAAGCAGCTACTGAGTTCTGTGTCATTCACACATGTAAATGGCTAATGAAGAACTACTCAGACCCTACTGAAATAGCAACCTAGTAAATATCCTACTATAACTCAATGCATTCTATTGGTTCTTTTCTCTGGAGAAAGCTACCTATTGTACCTCATGACACCAACTATTTCAGACACTGGGGGAGAGTTGGACTTTTCAAAGCCTGTAGTTAAGAGTATTAATTAGTACACTCTAATTGCCAGTATTCTGAAATTTAGAAAATAGACTTATTCCCCCATCCTGTATTTCCATTCATGTCACGAGTATACAGAAAAAAATCAGAGTAGATCTATTACATGATAATTCAAGAAATTGCCAGTGTTCCTTATGCCATGAGATCATGAGCATAAAATAATGAATTACACTAAGGCTGCATGAGAAGCTCACTGGTGGGATGCTTGTCTAGCAGACATGAGACTCTACGTTCAACATCCAACACTGTCTAAATGAGAATGTGAAGTACAGTAGCATCTCCGACATGAGTATATTCTTCAAATAAGGAAAAGGTTTGTTCGTTTGTTTATTGCGTGTGTGTGGTCTTTTAGTGTTTCCATGTGTGTGCATGTGTTCTATGGGAGACTGTAGACAACTGACGCCTCCGCCTCACCAGCCTACTCTTTAAGGGAAGGTCTCTCACTGAGCACAGAACTTGCCATTTTGGAAAGCAGAATAGCTATTCAGTCTAGAAATTCCTGCTGCTGCCTGTCTCAGTGTTGGTGCGTTCAGAGAGACACGCCGCGTTTCCAGCAGTCTCAGGTCATCACACTTGTTCCACAAGCACTTAGACCAACTGGGCCACGCCTTTACTCTGATTTTTCTTCTTGTATGATAAAGCTAATGGGAAGCAAAGTAAAGTAAAATCATGAGTTGCTGTAAGGAATTGCAGACTCAATACTTCTGTGAGATGACCATAGTTGAGACATTTTTCAATTTCCATGTACGTAGATATCAAAACTCTACTTCTGAGTCTCAAAGAACAAAGTGAGTATCTGAATTTATCTCGAGTTAAACAGAAAACTGAGGTGCTTTGGGGAAGAAGTTTAGTTTATGATTTTTATATATTTATATTTATTAGGTAAATAATTTTCTTTTTATTTTAGAAATGATTGGTGAATCCAATGGATGTAATTGATTGATTAAATGTTCATTTATCACAAAGTGATGAAAAAGGAGTAATAACCCAAATAAGTCTGAACATGATATGAAAAGCATTTCCCAGTACATAGGATGGTAGATAGTGCTTTTTTCTTGAAGCCTAAACTAAACCTTAATGTGACTTCAAAGAGCTTCCAAACCAGTGGTTCAGTGTAGATTGTAGAATGCTGTTATGCAGGAGCTCTAGGGAATGATAATGGGACAGGGAAATTGGGTGTTGCCATTGTTACATGAAGTCACAGCATCTGAAGGCAGTTCTTCTTTTACCATAAAAAAATGTGCTTTTAAATAAGCTCCCCCAAATCACAAAGAACATCAAACATTGTTTTGAGGACAAAAACAAGCTTTAAAAACAATGGAGACTCAAAAAAAGTGTAATTTGACAAAACACTAGGGAAAAAAATGTTTGTTTCATCCCATTTAGAGCTCTCTTTTGAAACTCACCTGTGAAACGGATCTTTTGTCATACTACTACACAACATCACACAGTTGTGTGTTCATTAGTATCTCATAGTCTTGTTCATAAAATCAAATGAAAGAATCTGGCATGGTTCATGTAGATAGAGGTGGGAGGTGTCCAAGGATAAGAGGGAGCCTAGCACATGTCCCAATAGCGTGGCCAAGAGACAATGACTGTACCGCTGAATTTGCTCTCCGTCATTTGTTCTTTTTTGAAAAGTCAAGTCCCATGAACATGATCCTGAGGCGAGATAGCATGCGAGTTCAGAAATAAGGGGCTCTCATTTGAAGCGTACATTACAGCCTGCTCCTCTCCTCTTGTTCTAGCACCTCCAAATATGATCTCGTGACCCACTTCTAAGGTGTATGCAAAATATGATAATCATATCAATACAAATATGTAATTTACGAATTCCTATTACCAGTATAACAAAATCATAATGAATTTAGTAGCTTAACAAATAGAAGTTATTACTTAACTGATCTGCAGGTCTGATGCCTACTCCTACTTGTCAGGTCTGTGTTTTACATGAGTGAGCACTGAAATGGACTGTCAGGCTTTCTCTGAGTTTGAAGTCTGAACTAGTTACACCCATTCATGTTATTAGCACATCACATCTATCAAAATACATATAACCCTGCAACTTCCTTGTCTGGTATCAGAGGCAAGAATCTTATCTTTAAATATTCTAAGTATATACACACGCATACATCTATTTGCAGATATGTATAATATCTAGAGTAATGCCTACACTGAATAATGTCTACATAGTCTCCACCCTAAAACTCTTGATTCAAATTACAATAATTAAGATGAAAGATGCTGATTAACACATGATAAGAAAGATCAAGTGTTACACTGCTATAATCCCAACACTCGGAGTCAGAAAATAGGAGGATCACTGTAAGACAAAACTATGTTTACTTAGGAAATTCCAAGCCAGTTAGAACTACATAATGAGGCTGAGTCTCAGATAGAGTAGGGAGGTAATGAGCAACAAAGCAGGGAAGAAAAGGGCTGAGAATAATATTTTAATAGAGTTACTCTTCCAGTGAAAATGAAGTTTAGACTTAAATCTAAATATAACAGTTTCTACTGTAAATTTTCATATTTTGATGTCTGTGTGTAAGTAGATAGACTCTAAAATAATTAGTGTATTTATACATAATCATAAAAATATGTACACCCACTCTCTGAAGAGATAAATAACTATAAAAGGTTTTATGTATAAGCATATTAAGGTGTGACTCTCGAAAGTCATTAAAAGCAAAAACATTGGTCTAAGTCAACTGATTCTTGGATCCACAGCAAAGTATGATAAAGCCTGGCTGCAATAGTCTCCTTCAGGCTGCTTTCTATCACACGTAGTCTGGGGCAAGCAAACCCGTATTTTATGCTGAAAGTAGTGTTTAAATTAAGTAACTATTTTAATTTAGTGTCAAAAAAGCAGTTTTCTGAGAGAATATTTAATACTCTAATCCTTTTGTGTTTGATTCGCTTGATGAGTGACCAAAATAACAGTGACATTAAAAACCAGCCGCACATGTTAGTTTAAGGCTTAATGTGTCTCCTTTAGCCAATTAAAACTCACACCTAATGGAGAACTGGATGTTTGATTCTCGGATTTTGCCAATAAAGATAGATTCTAACACTAAGGATGGTGGGTTATTATAATGAAACAAAGTGAACGCCATGATCAAAGGCAAGATATCATGTGAAAACAGCACTGGGCATACAAAACACATATCAAAGTTACCCAGTGCATCTATTGAACAAACCTGAGGTCATTAAAATGTGCTGTTAAAGTTTCCACTATGATGCAAGAAAATAAATTCTCTCATTTTTCATGTGACCCAGTCAATGAAGGGCAAAGAGAAAACACATAACAAAAATGTGGCCATACAAAGTAAAATATGGGAAGAGTATTTTTATTATTCAGAGATAATCATGTGAACAATCAAAGTACATAGTTTACTCCAAAAAAGAAAAGAGACATTAAGTTTAAAAATATCATAGCAAAATGAAAAACTATGACATCATGGTACCCATCCCTTATGACCTTCACGAGTTACAAAAGCTGCCCTGCTGGTGTCATCAACATACAGCCCCTTGACTTCTATTGTGTTGCCGAATCTTCTATTATGTAAGAGCTATAGGTTGTATGAACTCTTTCACTGAGTTTTGGACGTGGGAAAATATTGATTTTCTTCCCTGGAAATTCTATGGATGTTTCAGAGGAAATATTTTATACTAATACAATTGCAAAACACATTATTTGTTTAGGATTAAAAGGATTACTTTGCTCTTTTGAAGAATTATTTATTTTTGAGATTTTAATATAATTACATCACTTCTGTGTTTTAACATTCTATTTCCATGTATTCAATTTTTGTCTCACTAATAAGGATCTTTGGTAGTGTTTTACTTGGAAGTACCCAGAATCAGACCTTAGGGTGGAATTTTGTACGTGAAATAATATAGTAAGATAAAAACTTTGCAGTTGCAGATCAAGAAAACAGAAGAAATGAAGCAAGAGTGCAGTATGCTCATAGAAGAACAGAGGGTGATCCCAACCTCATCTCCAGGGAAGAATTCCATTGATACCCTGTCAGAAATTTGAGCTTTGACATCCTTGTAGCATTCAGACACTGGCTAGGAAATGCCAAGGGGAATGTGATTTTCAGTCTCTTCCCATTCATAAAAATTTAGGCCTCAGAAGACGAAGGGCAATCCCTTGCTGTTTGTAGCATTCATAAAAAGAGCTAGAAGTTGGGAGGGAGACATGTTGTGAAGTCCCAGGGCAAGCTGGAGGGTAGTAATGGGAAGTGGATATTATTAAAATACATTGCACACATATTTGAAATCTTCAAAGAATAAATAAAAGTATAATTTAATAACAATAAAATAATAATAATAAGTGAAATAACGGAATATAAACAAAATTAAAATGTTGTACCTACAGTCAGATATTGGTACCTCTCTTTCAAAGATGATAAAATGAGACTGAAAAATGAAATAAGATAAACATGCATTGTGGTGGGTCTACCCTTATTATAGTATTTCCTTCCTGCTGCCAGCTTACCTCCTCTCTCCACACCCACACACGTGGCAGCTACACATCGTCTTACTCTCTCTACAGTTTTGATCTTCCAGAATGTTATTTAGCTTAAACCACACGATAAGTAGAATGGAAACCCTAATGCAGTTGCAGTTTTAGTAAAACATTCATACTGTTTTTATCAGTTCTAACAAGTGTACCACATTAGTGCAAAATATTAATTAATAATAGAGACACCATGAGTAGGAAAGCAGGGATGCATAAGATCTCTCTGGATCATCTGCCAGATTACAACTCCTCTTAAGATAGTTCATTTGTTAATATGAAAGAGATGTGTGTTTTGTACAAACTTATTGATAGGAAAAGGAATAGTGCAGATTACATGACCTTGGCTATAAATCTTACATTATTCTTGCTGGTTTCACTCTTTCATCACCCTATATAATAGAATTACTTCTATTAACAATTAGTGTGTTTTCATAATAAAGTATGACCTTACATTTGATAGCAACCCAGATATTAAATTTTCTTGTTTTCTTTTACACTTTTATATCCAATTAATCCAGGGGTCACATACACAGGGGCTCTGGCAAACAAAGCAAATCAATGAATCAGGTCAGCTGTGGAAAGACAATAAAGAAGGTGACCCTCTGGGGAATGGCTCCTGTCTAAAGGAGGCAGCCATTTCTTGGCTTAGAATATTGTTGCCAAAGGGATTTTTCGAAACACAGCCAAAAATCAGAATGTTTTATATACAGTCTTCTACTTTTAAGTACTATCAACTCCAGTTTCATAACGTCTCCCATACATATCTCTCTGTGTCTCTCTCTGTGTCTCTCTCTCTGTTTCTCTCTCTCTCTCTCTCTCTCACACACACACACACACACACACACACTGGAGGGAGACAGATAGTCATGTTTTGGGGGAGAAAGAGAGAGAGAGAGAGATGCAAACTCTCATTGGTCCTCTGAAATAAGCCAGTAAGACTGATGTGATTTAAAGCATCCCTTTCATTATGCTGGCCTATGTCACCTGGAATGATGCACTCCAGCAGTATCCTGGCCAACCCAGGGTCCTATGGCTGCTACATCCTCAAGTAGTCTATATGCAGGTGCAAAAGATCTCTTTAAGAGACAAGCTCAACCCATTTCAGCTCTCTTCCCTGCTGTTCTTCTGAAGAGGCAAGCAAGTCTCTCTCTCTCTCTCTCTCTCTCTCTCTCTCTCTCTCTCTCTCTCTCTCTCTCTCTCTTCTATCCCCTTTAACTTTCTCTCAATAAACTTCACACTCAAGCTGTTCTGTGAGGCATATTTGTCTCCTGCTGGCTGTGAGTCCTCTGGTTCTCACCCTCCAAAGTCTCTCTTGCTGCTTTACAACCCTGCACCTCAGGTTGCTCCCTGTGGCCCTGCACACCTCCTACTCCTGGTCTCCCCTGGAGCAGCGCACTCCCTGCTGACTGCAGCCTGACAGGTCACCAGTTCCTCACTCTCCCAGATTGTCTCCCCAGGAATGGTAAAGGGCCTTGCAGCACTATGGCAGCAGCAAGGCACAGCCCACACTGAGGCTATTCTGAAAGGCCTTCAGTCCATTTTTCAGGAGCAGGAGATGGCAGACTCAATGCTATTTAGCCTGGCAGAACCATGGCTATTTAGCAACTTACATGAACAAAATTGGCAGCTTTGCCAATTTGAGGACTCATCCTCATGGATTGCTGGACCTTTAGAGTTATGACAGTGACATGCAACGCAAACAAGAAACTGACAGCCTTTTGAACAAAATAGAAGAAATGATTTAAAAAATAAACTGAGGACATTACTGGGCGGGTGAAGTGTTTATCACCCACAGTTTGAGGAGGGGGCCATTGACAGATACTGGCCTACTGCTCTTAAGCATCTTAAGATTCTGGTTGAATACAACATAGATGAGGTAGTATATAATGAAGATTCATCTTATTAGAGCATTAAAATTCTAACTCAAAGCAGTTTTGAAATATTCTCCTCTTCAGTGGTGATGTTAATTTGGCAGAGAGTAAAGTGGCACATACCAGAGCCATTCTAGTTAGTGGTAAAGAAGATATGCTGGCAAAGATGTGCTGATTCTAGGAAGCAGAGATGGTGGCAGATTATGAGAAACTGTCAAACCGAAACCAAAGATGGTCACCGTGGTAGAGACTGGCCAAATGGTAATGGATGGACATAAGAAATATGTGCAAAGAACATGGAGATGTGTCTTAGACAATTTTAAAGGAGACTGCTATCAGATTCTCATATAAGACTTTATTCTGTCACTGAAGAAGTACACCAAAGGAGGGAAAGAGTTTGATTATGTGTTTAATGATTCTACATCTCCAGAAGATTCCACATGGGAGTTTCTCAGACTGATTCTTGACCTGTCAATGAAAGTTCTGAAACAGGATGGGAAATACTTCACACAGAGGAATTGTGTCAATTTCACTGAAGCACTGTTGCTCTATGAAGAACAGTGGGAGAGAGTGGGAATGGACAGAGCTTGTCTCTTAAAGGGACCTTTCGCAATTATGTACAGACTACATAGAAATGTAAAAGCCATAGGACCTTGGGCTGGCCAGGGTACTGCCTGGGTGCATCCTGCCTAGTGACAGGGGTGAGCATAATGCCCGAATCCTAACAATATTAAATAGTTATGTTTCTAATGTCTTGGGTTGTGCTTGAATTGTTGTTAGAAAGAGACGCACATACACACAGATGTCCAGTAGATAACATAGCTATGGTCTCAGTTTGAGATTTCTAAGTAATGAGATGCTTTTGAGAACTATAAATATTTAATTCAATTATAAGAGATATATTATATTCTAAAGTAAATAAGGACTTTTGAGTCTTGTTCCAAATGTTAAATTTTCCATGAACTTATAACTGCTATAAATATGAAGTTGTCTTCTTACATAAAAGCAAATCTTATTTGCTATGAGTGTGGCTGATCATCAAACTTCTTGAAGGACAGTGGAAGATCTCCACATCCTTTTCTATCAACTACCTTTGATCAAGTAGTAAACATGTATTTTTCTATCGCACAACATCATAATGAAATCTGGAAATTGTGAAGCAGGAATATATGATTTTAGACTCTTAATAGAATTATTTACATTATGAAGCAACAATGGTGTAAGTAAACACTGGAAAAAAAAAGAATGCTAAATCTCTAAGGTATATTACATGTCATGTAGAAAAGAACAAACACAACACCTAATCATGTTATGAGGGAAAACAGACAGTGTTTGCTGAGTCAAATATAATCACAAGAAAATCATTAAGAACCAAGGCAGAAGGAGAAATTCTAACCTAACTGCTGAACTGGTGAGACACTAAGATAACAGAGCATCAAAGGTAAGACTTGACTGATCAGTAGTGCAGCCCTTGGAAACAGGCTGAATTTCAGATTATAAAATCACTAAGGAACTGCAGGAATTACAAAGTTAGGATATCAAAGAGGGAATTCAGCAAACTAGCAGCTTCGTTATTCAGTTATCTACATTTCCAGGAAATGAAGTTTCTATTTTGTTTCTTCCAACATATTTAGCAAATAAATGTCTGTGGCCACTGTCACCTCAGGGAGCCATGATGAAATCAGAGGGCCATGCTGAGTCAACCTGCTCTTCACTATCCCAGAGAAAGCTGGCCCTGCCTCTAGTTGGATACTGAAGCAAGAGAGTTGGCATGGACTCTCGTGGGACAGCTAGCCCCTATAATCTGGAGAGATGGACCCACCCCTCACCACAGGTGAAAGAGAACTGCCCCATGGCATGGGCACAAGGAAGCTGGCTCTGTCTTCTCATCTGAGGTTGGTAGCCCCAGTGGGTCAGATCAATGACCAGCTCAGCTACCTCCCATGTCCTTGTGCTGGCCCACACTAACATCTTACACATCTAGGATCTACTGGAGCTTGTGAAGGGCCTGGTCCTGTGGAACAGTACCTGTAGGGTCTCCATAACTCAGGGAGTGGCCACATGATATCCAGAGGAGTTTCAGTGAGGATCCAGTGATTATGGTGTATCAGAAACAGGGGCCTTGAATCAGATCAGTGGCTCATTGCAATAAACATTTGCTAGTAAAGCTAATTGTACAAAAGGGTGTATACCATGTGACACACAACTCCCAATGCCACCAGAACGAATGAAGAGATGTTGGAGAGGTAGGAAGGGAAAGAAGGAGAAGTGAAGAGGGTTTTTTGTTTATTTTGTTTTGGTTTTGATTTGTTTTCTTCTTGTTTTTGCTTGTCTGTTTGCTTGCTTTGTGTAGCTTTCGTTTGATTTTTTAAATTTTCTTTTGGAGGAGGCACTGCAGGGGTGAGGGGAGGCTATGCAGGGATCAGGAGGTAAGTGGAATTAAGGTGCGTATGTGAAATTCCGAAAGATCAATAAAGAAGTTATGTTTAAAAAAAATACTATCTCAAATGGCAAGTGACTCAACTCCTGATACAGTCTTGGGTACATCACCTAGGAATTGTGGGCACCAAAATGGAAATAATAATTTGTATTTAGCTATATTAATAACAATTAATAATACCAGTTTTCCATAATCAAGGAAACTATACTATTATTAACTTCAGTATGTCAAATGATAAGAAATACTAAAGGGATGAATATATATGAAGTAGAGTTGCATATATGTGAGAAAATGTCATGAGGGAACACTAAAAAGAATTTACAAATTATTATATTCAATGAAAGAATTTTAAGATACTACCATATTTACTAAATAGCTATTTAAAACAAGAATATTTAGATATCTCGAGTGCTTTCTAATTTTCTATTAATATTTTTCCAATATAGATAAGGACAGATCCCTTTAATTGTTGGGTGTGCTTTAAACACATCCTTTGCTAACTGTTAGGGAGATACAATTACACCTTTGAAAGAGATTTCAGGTTATCAGCCAAATGCTGCATGTACCCCCTTAAACCTAAACATGTATAAATCAATGTGAGTTGAATGTGCTGAGGCAGAAGAGAACCTCCAATTTCAGAGATTATAGAATTATAGATTATAGACCTAGGGCCTTAAGGGAGAGATTTTTCACTACACAGAATGAGGTTGATAAGATAGGGCAATGGAGGGGGGTCATTGCACAGTAGAACGTGTTTTTGGCAGAGGAAAACTAAGATTTTGGATAAATGTCAAAATTTTATATGCTTGCTTTAATATAGTTTGCATAGAGTGAGACAGAATGGGATAAGACTGAAAAAGCAAAATGTGCAGAAAGTATTCAGTGGTAATAGGATCCTCTGAATGTTTAAAAAGGCTAGGGTGATATGGAAAGAGCCCTGTATTGTAAGCCCTGTATAAAAGAAACAGGGCTGTTTGAGCACTACATTATTATAATGGGGAAGAGTGGAGGTGTCTCAGAAATATGGTGAAAATTTTCAAAGGAAATTTATTATCATATGCCTTTTACAATCCCTTTATGGAAGCCAACAATATTAAGAAAATACAAAAGAACACAAAGACATAATTTAAATTTTATATACTTGAATATGAGTCTTAGGCTTATACACACTAAGACTGGGTGCTCCACACAGAGGACAGGCATCTACCTCTCACAGTGCTGTCCTTTTCTACAATTACAAACATCCACATGATCTCATTCAGCAGGAAATTCCCATCCATGCACTGCCTGCAGAAGATATCCACATTTTTTTTGCATTTGTTTATTCAATTTTCTATGAACTTAATCTGAATAGCTATCTAATTAATTCTCCTAGGATAGAGTAAAACAGCTTGTTTCTTTTCTTAAAAAAATGTAGACTGTATTATTTATTTCTATCATTTTAAGAAGCTTATGACATACAAGATGAAAGGTCAGAATTAATTATGAAAAATGGTGTGAATTCCAACAGAAAAAATATATGTTAATTGGCAAAGGATATACACTGTAGCTATTACCTTATGGATAGTCAACAAAACTTGATGAGACCAAAACTGTCTTATTTTTAACAAGTTGTATGTTGTATTATGTTTATGTTAATGTTGAAGTGCATACAACTGTAGGATAGCATTTCTCCTCACAGTAGTTTTCATGAACTCTTGTGCTTCCCTTTTTTGTAAAAAGTGAGTTATGATCATTTGGTATTGGGTAATCAATTAGTATGCTCTTCCCTGGGGAAGACTATTTCTTCTGCTCTCAGCATTCTTTAGTCACATATAGCTAACTTTTATCTCGCATCTTCCTTTAGATTTAATTGCTTTTCTTTCTTTTTTTTCCTCTGGGGTTTTGACACAAGCACCACCATTGTTAATTTGGGGGTCTTTTGTTTTATCTTAAACATATTAATTTTTAAAAATGTCTCTCCTGTAACTGCTTTAACCACATCCTACAAGGGTTCATGTTTTATATTGTTACTTTGATTCAGTTCAGTATATTTTTGCTCTTTATAAAAAGTGTTTGTACATTAGTATTTGCACACATGTATGCGTATACTCAGACATGCCACAGAGGTGTGCAACTGTGGAGGTCAGAGGACAAGTCTTTTGGATTTTATCCTCTTCGGCCACCTTGTGGGATCCAGGGATCCAAATCAATTTTCAGGTCTGCTCTGTGGCTACTCAACCCACTTAGCAACCTAACTTGTACTTTTGGTCTTTTGGAGACTTTAATTTGACCAATGCTTTTTTTTTTCTTTTCTCTTCTTTTCTGATCAATTCACTTCACTTCTTTTCTTTTCTTCTTGCTTGTACTAAACATGAATTCAGGGCCTTATCCATGTTAAACAAGCCACTCTCGGCTGAATCCCAAGTGTTCAGTATTTTGAGGAAAGTTATTATGTCACACAAAGTGGGTGCAAAGTGACAAGCATGTTGAACCCACCATGGTGTCCTGTCCTCTGTTTTCTGGGAGCTAAGATTGCAGCACTATTCTTAGCACAGTCTAAAGCCTCTTAAACATGTGCTGCTTAGATTCCAAACATGTAAATTTTTGCTGTTTTTAATTATGATTCTAGTTTCATTCTGTTGTGAAGTCCAGGTCTCCACACTTGTTCTTCACTGATGTGTGAATAGCTGAGTGTTTGTTAAAGAGGAACATAACTTCCATCCTTGTGTGTCCTGTTCTGACACCATCCCCTCGGGGTTGATGGCATTCCTTGTCACGATCTCACAAAGATGACAGTGTGGGTATCCACTTAACCATGGGGTATGTCAGTGAGTAGACATGCTAGTAGAGAGTGAAGTCACTGTGTAAATGTCATATTGATAGATTATCCTTTCCTGCTCCACTTTTTACTTAGAGAGCACATGGGGTAGCCCTTTGTCATGTCCAGCAACTTCAACTCTAATGTATGTGGGTCAATATAAAGCAGTACAATAGACTAGATCACTAGCACTGTGTTGTTCCTTGGATCCCAAATTCTCTTGCTTCTCTACGCTGTTCTTGCTACCATTCAGAGAACATCATGCTTTATGTTTTGGGATAGGATGGAGACAAAAAGATCCAAGGGCTTCAGTTGCCAATCAATGTGGCTGAAAAGGTAAGCTCCACGTCAAAGACAATATTTTGTCTCAAAAAATAAAATAAGATGGGAAGCAATAGAGGAAGATAGCTGGCCTTCCTCTTCCTCTAAGGCAAGCCTACCCGCATACACATGTGTGCATATGAGTACAAACACACACACACACACACACACAAAGCCAGAGTATTATCCTAGGATTTATGGTTCTAAACATACCAAGGTTTTTCTCAGGTACCTCTGTAATGTGATGTGTATATGTGCATGTATCAAAAATATACATATAAGATACACACATATGGATATCTTATATATCTATATGTATTGTATATCTTTAAATTTATGTGTATATTTATGCAAATTTATTGGTTTTAGAAACATTTTTTGAGTCTTAACTTCCATTTTACTACTTAAAAATTTGGAATAATAGGGTTATAGTGTTTGGTCCCTCATCCTTAGCTCCTGACACTGCTTCGGTGTTCTAAAGTTGAAAGGCAGACTTTTCTTATAATATTGGGCAGCTTTAGGGTTCAGAAAGCAAAGGTCTACTCCCTCATCTTCCCCTGACTTGCTTTCACCTGCTCCTTTTCCTCCAAAATACAACCCATACAAACTGGAATTTATATCCTCGGGCCCATCATAGAAGCTTTTGTTCCCTCACCTTTCTGTTTTGGAGCTCGTTTTAATGGATACTCTGACCTATCTTGTCTGGTAGTAGATCACACTACCTTCAGTTCAGAGACAGCCCTGCCACAGGGGACATACTGCTGCACAGATGAAGCAGGGGAATCTGAACAGGCAGGCTTGCTAAGAGGCTACTACCTTTAGCTATATCCTTTCTGTCCAATAGGACTCCTTCAGAGCTGTCCACATGTATACTGTCTATGCAACAATTCTCCCACAAAATATAGGAGGCGAATTGAGAGAGCTTCAGGACAGTTGAAGTTGGGGAGAGATAATCAAGAATGAAAGCCCTCACTGGGAGGAGGATGAAGCATCTCAAATATGTAAGGGTGAAAGACGTTGAAGTTGCTATAAGTTGAGGTCCTTTAGACATATATACTGTGTGTGTATATAGATGTAGGTATAGCTCTTATGTGTATAAAAGTTTTAAATATATTTTACAATAAATAACAAACATATTTTCTTTAATTGCATTTACCTTTATCAGCACAATTCCTCTAAAAGCCACCCCTATTTCCTATTCACCGAGTATTGTGTTTTCCTCTTTTGAAACATCAAATCAAATTTGTGTAGCCCATATGCTCTTGGATATGTGGTCTTCCACAGAAGTGTAGTTGATCCACCAGGGACCGCACCTTAAAAACAAAAAAACTTTCCCTCTCCCAGCAGGCATCCATTGTCAATAACCCCTCAGCTAGAGTAGGAGCTTCATGGCCAACTTTCTCCTCCATGCTTGAATTTTGTCTGGCTTGAGCTCTCCCAGAATTCATGCATGCTGTCCTAGCTGCTGTGAGTTCACATATGTAGCCTCTCTGCTGTGTCTTCTCGCATCCTCGTAGTAATCTACCACTTCCTGCTTTTACAGACTCCACCCGCCACCTGCTTCTGCAATGATCTTTGAACCTTGATGTGGGAGTCCCCTCTGTATGCTGTAAATATCATTGGTTACTAAAGAAACTGTCTTGGGCCTGCACAGGGAATAGAGGTAGGCAGGGAAAACTAAACTGAATGCTGGGAGAAAGGACAAGAGTCAGAAAGAAGCCATGTAGCTCCACCGGACACAGAGCCAGAATGTTATCCGGTAAGCCACAGCCTCGTGGCAATACACAGATTACTAGAAATGGGTTAAATTAATATGTAAGAGCTAGACAATAAGAAGCTAGAGCTAATGGGCCAAGCAGTGATTTAAATAATATAGTTTCTGTATGGTGTTTTTAGGGCTGAGCAGCTGGGAACCAACAAGCAACCTCCTTTCAAATGAACGTTGGTAGGATAGTGTATGATATTGATGTCATATTTGCAGTTGTTCATTTCTCTTTATCTCTCTTATTCTCTGTACCTTGATGGATTGTGAGTCTCTGTGTTAACTTTCCTGTACTGCATAATGAAGCTTTTGTGATGAGGGTTGAGTGATACACGAATGTATGGGTGTAGTAGTAAACTATTAGAAATTCCTTTAATGCAATGTCTGTTTAGCATAAAAATGTAAACAGGTCCCATCTTAAGACCTAGGGTCTTATCCAAAGCTTCTTGGCCCTGATTATAGTACCAGGTATGGGTTTCATCTTGAGCAATGGGTGTTCAACTCAACAAGAACGTGGTTATTCTATAACATTTTCAGCATTATTTGTATAGGTGTGTATATCTTTCTAGGCATATAGATAATGTACCTAACAGGATTCACAGCTTTGTATTGAGGATTACTTTGTCCTCAGGTTGGATGCATCACACATTCCAGCTCTATAAAAAGTTTCCTGTAGTAATGAAGCTTCCAAATGATCTCTCCGTGTTCTGTGAATCAAGTGTCTGACATCTTCAACTGTAGGATCATAGCATCACGCTAATCTATACAAGCCACCTCAGCAAATCAACCAAGTGTGAAAGTGGGAATCCCAATTTCAACTGCTAGAGATCAGAGTTTCCAAAGACCCAGATTTTCTGCCACATTGTGGCACTGAGCCCTCAACCCACGTTTAAGCTGATAAGAGGTCTTTGGTTACAGTTTGGGCATACAGTCTTACTTGATATTATTTCCAAGTAGAAGGCATCTGAACTAAGCTGAATTAAAGAATTCTCAGTTGGATCCTACTGCAAAACTGATTGCTTGCCCCCTCGCAAGAGGAAAGTCCCACACATTTGGCCACGACAGAAGGGATCTTTGTTGTGACTGTATAGTGGGAGAAACTGTTTGTTTTCTCTCTATATCCCCTGAGCCGCATGGCTGAGAACCATCCTGCCAGATGTCTTACCCTATCTCTAAAGAAGGACTATGCAATCACCATGGCTACTTGTTTTCACATAGGATTGCAGACCTCATTCATGAATCTTTCCCTATAAGAAAAGTAAGAAAAAAAGAACACAAAAACATAAAATTCATTATATCTCAAGTATTCTTAGTTTTTATTGTTACAGGGGTATTTTCTTTTAACTCACTGCTTGGGATAATTTGTAATTCCTTCAAAACCAATCTAAAGATAAGAAGTGCCCTATGCAGTCACCAGTTTGCGACTGCCTGCGTAACTGCATGTATTCTCATCAACTAACAACATATTCCTTTCTCTGTATTCCCATGCTGACTTTCCAGCTACAGAGTTCCACATCTGAAAATTCCAATAACTTCTCCTGACTCGGTAGCCACTCCCAGGTTATCCCTCAATGGCTTTATATATTGGCTCTCAGAAGTTTCTTATAAAGTATCACATAGAAGACAGGTGAACAGAAGGTTTTCAGTGCCTATCATTTGCTTACTGGATCAACCCTGTGTCCCAACTCACAATAACTTCTGATTATTCAATAGTTAACTTCACCTTCTAAGTAGCCACTCCTGATAAGATCAGTGTGCCTGGGGCATCTTGCATTCATTTCGGATTTACCTGTCTTCAGTTATCACCAGAAGTTCAGTTGAAGTAACAAAGTGTGGATGACTTCCTTGGTGATCTCCACAAAGAACTGGCATTTTACTCCCTCTGAATAAAAAATAAATAAAGAGACTTTAGCAATTACTTTACTGGTAGACTTAATACATTATCTAATTTGTGCCATTTTTTTCTCTCTGGTATATTTTATAGCCCATGAAAGCAAATATGCTTTATATGGCAAGCACACCTCCAATCATATAGATCTGTTACATACAGGTAGATTCCTTAAGAAATTGCTGAAAGGGCTAGAGAGTTGGCTTAGTGAATAAGAGCACCAGTTTTTTCAGAGAGCCTGAGTTCAATTCCCAGCACCCACATAGTGGATCTGTAATTCCAGACCCCCAGAATCCAGTGTCCTTTTCTGACCTCTGATGGCAAAAATGTTGTGCATATAAATAGATACAAGCAAAAAACATACACTCATAAAGTCATAAAATAAATAAATCTAATAAAAATTAAAGAAATTGCTAAGATTTAGATTTAATATTTAATTCATGAACACATGTACACATATAAATATGTCTATGTATGATATATGTTTATATATAATGGAAGAATGTGTAGAATGGATACATAAATATATATATACATAGAAATAAAATATAACTAACAAATATCTTTTATAGAAAACCAAATGATGTCTTAAATATTTAAGCAATTTTGTCAGGTATATCTTCTGTTCTAAATAAAGACATTTTGAAAACTATAACTCCATTTTTCCTCAGAAAAGAGAAAATTCAGGAGTCCACATTGTAAGTTTATAATTTTTTTAATTTGCCCCAACTGTGTAAATGTTTCTTTGCTCTTGGGTTAGGAACTGCAGAATTTTTATTTTCCTCATGGGCTAAACTCTCTTGGGTATGATAAGCATCCTCTCCTCTTTATTGATGTTATGATAAGCAGCCCAATTTGCTATGCTTTCTCCAAATATGTCACGTTATCCCCTGAGGTGCTGTGCTTCTCATTGTTGAAATTGCTGACCTCATTCCACCTGTTTCTGAGGACCATGAGGATTTTCCAAACTGTGGCATTGTGAGAAATAGTTTAGATAACAAACTTGCTTAGACTGCAGGATAGAAAAGTAGAAACGTTACATACATTTTATATAAAATCTAGGAGAATAAAGCACAAAAGTCTATGGTCATTCCAGAGACTTCCTGAGCAGCAGTTTAGTCATCTAATTCATTTTCCCAGAAGTATTAATAAATCATTGACTTTGTGAAATCATATTCAAATTTGACATAAAAATATTTCAAAATTTCTCACAGTGAGCCCCTTAACATTTTAGTGTTAAGATAGCCTAATAATATAGCATTGTATTACTTAATTTTATTTTTCTTCCTTGAATGAAACCAATTCCCTGTATACCTATTCAGCTTGTTTGTCTCAATGTGTCATAAATGATATAATGAACTCATTGATTGTGCTATTTGTTAATGCTCATTTTTGCTGCTGTGAAGAATGTCACACAATCTATGTTTGCTAAGTACTAAGAAGAATAGAATAACAGTGTTCTCTATGACCTTATAAAATACCATAAGGAAATAGGTAAAATAAAAGATATTTTGAATTAGACAAAAAAATTGGACTAAATTGTCAAAATTTCATGTTTTCCTCATGTAAATTATGTTGAAATTGTGAAACATAAAATAAAATAAATAAAATGTGTAATCACATATTAAAACAGGAATTTTGGTATAAAATCATAGGGAATATTTAAAGATTTGGGAGCCTTTAAATAAAAGAAGTTATGGGATATAATTCAAGAAAGAAATGTCTTTGTATGAGATCAAATTTAATATTATTCAAATATTTTTATATTTTAGTATATAACAATAATACTCAAACATTTTTATAATAGCAGCATTATAATAATTTTTAGACTTTCAAAAGGATTACAACATTTAAAAGGATAACATATCTTGGAAAACATGCAGGAAAAAACAAACAAGACACCTACCAAAACTATAAAATTTTGAAAGAATATAGACGATAATCATCACAGAGAAATTTATAATATTGTACGTGGGATAATTCATTATTATGAGGACCAATTTTTAATAAATGAGTTACTAACATCATTTCAACCTCTGTTAAAATATAGGAAAATTGTAAGTATAATTTGACAAGCTAGTTGCAACTTCCATATTGCAAAACATGCCTGCAAAAGAGATGTCCCCTCAACTCCCACTGATGAGCACATAGTATAAGATGTGACAATTTGATTTTGGTTCAGAAACAGACATTTAAATCAGTAGTTTGAAAGGGAGGTTCCAGAATGAGATTCCTGATCTTGTGACATTTTAACCTTTACTATAAGTGAGATTTGAAATCGACAAATGACAAACATTCAAATGCTGTCGGAATAAGTGAGTATAATAAAACTATGTGGAGTTTAAGTTAGATTAACACAAACCCGAGACACATTTGATATATATGGCAATACTGTTAAATTCACAACCAGACATAGTGAAAGTAAGGAAGTCTTGCTATGGAATGATATGACCCTGGAGGTGGCTCCCTGGTCTGTACAAGATCCTGCTTACAATCCAGTGACATCCATTTTACTTCCAAGGGTCATAATGTATTTGCTAATCTACCAGCCATGCGGGAATCTTTTCCATATGAGTTAAGCCCCATTCACTAAAGAGGTATATAACTTGACACCTAATACAGGAAGATGGACAAGATGGGATTTGCCACAAAAGACACTCCAGTCAGACATATTAGACTTTCATAGTTGTGGGACTTCTTACCTACTTATCTTCTAAAGAACATTCCACTGTCACTTTAAGAGAGAAGGTCCTTGTCCCATACCACATGTGGAAAGGTTGACATACTAAAATTGCTCTCCAGCTCCCCTCCTCTCCACAGTAGTATATCCAGGCAATCACTCCTTGCCAACTCATTTTTGATTCTTTCCCTCTCTGTTCAGACACCAATTGTGCTGAATTACTTTTCCCCAGGAAAGCTTATCCATCCTGGTTAAATAACGAATTTCTTGAGCTTGCTCACAGAAATGTGGGTGATGCAACTGAATCATCAGAAAGCTAACTTTGCTAACTCATGGAAGCTATGTTCCTGAAGTTCTCTGCATAAACTGCAATTAATTCCAACTGGGAGAGTGCCCTCTCTCCATCAATTGCTTGTTGCCTTTATAACTTGAAGGATGTGGCTTGTGATCCCTATATAACTTCCCAAGCCTTGAAGGCTTCTTTAGCTTCTGCAAGCATTCTCTCCAGAAAGGAATGGTTCAGTTAGTGGAAATCACTATACCACACTGGGGCTTGGAACGCAGCAAAACATCTTTCTCCTTGGTTGGCTACTCCAGGGACTGACTCTGGCAGAAAGAACTAGAGGTATGCTCTAAAGTTAACAGCTCAAAGAGAAACATTTCTTCTTCTTTAACCTATTTCAAAGAGTGTCCCTGAATCCCAACAGCATCCTCATTCTTATCATACCATCCCCCGCTGACTCTAGCAATTCTCCACAGAAGCAAAAGTTTTAACCAGTTAGAATATGTCTTTTCCTAAAGCTCATAGAACAGGTCCTTACTGAGGCCACTCCACTGCACCAACTCCTTCCGGGGATGTCTTCCTCAGAGGTGTGTAACTGGCTCATTAGGTACCTTTATGGTTAAGCCTCCAGCACTGATAGGCAAAACCTCTTCTCAGATTATGTTCCACTTCGTTGAAGTCCCTCCTTCAGAATGCTAAATTTAAACAATTCTAATCATTTTATTTTTATTCCAAAGCCTTAGGAATGGTGGGAGGTTCCCGACAATGCTAGAATATAATACTAGAAGATTCTGCTTCCTTTTCAAACACTGGGTTAACAGTTTTTTTACCTGACCAAACGACATGTGTGGTTTCTATCTTGCAGACTCCTACCAATGCAAAAAGTAGTAGAGAACTGAATTTGGTCGTGAATTTTTCCTCACAAATCATCTTCTCTAAATATAGCAGGAAACTATTTGCATTGTTCATTTTGACAACTCATTTATTCAACATCTGTTTCATTCCTCTGGTGTGTCATGAACTGCCTCCCAGGCATGACGATACCAAAAGGAAAGAGACCAAGTTTTGTTCTCCAAAGAGTTTACTTTGCCACAAGGAAAGGTAAAGGCAAACATGTAATTGCATTCAGAGTACTGCGAGTGCTATAGTAAAAGATAGAAAGATAGAATACATTAGGGAAAGATAGATATTCACGGAGCTGAAGACTAGTTTCATCTTAGTGCAAAGATCATGCAGGTATTTTAGAAACAGCTGGAAGAAGCGACTGTACTCAGGGAAACATAAGATTGCTTGGTATTGGTCAACCTAACTTGTACAGGGAGCAGTGAAAAGATGGGGTGATGCTTGAGATCAGGGAAGTCTCTGCATGGGAGTTTAAACATCACCTTTGGGCTACACACCGTTAAAAATAATTCACCATACTCACTGAAAAATAGAGAAAGTTCAAACAAACATCCAGTTTCTCTTGAGGTATCAGTCCATCTGCCTGCATTGGACTCTGAATCTGCATTTTAAATTAGGAAAAACCCTTCCTCAAGACCCAGCAATAATTCACAATCCCAGAGAACCTAGACAACAATGAGGACCCTAAGAGAGACATACATGGATCTAATCCACATGGGAAGTAGAAAAAGACAAGATCTCTTGAGTAAATTGGGAGCATAGCGACCATGGGTGAGGAGAAAGGGGGAGGGAAGAGTCCTGGAGGGGAGCAGAGAACAATGTATAGCTCAATAAACACAAACACACACACAACTTATATCAATGTATCATACATATACCCATCACTGCAAATACATCTTCACACTGTGTACAAATATCCCAGAACAGTGACCAGAAAAGAACCAGGTATCATGTGGTGACAATGTTCACTGGCTTGCTCTGGGGCACACTTTCAGTTATCTCTTATACAACCCCGGTTCATCTTCCAGGAATGGCACCGCCCACAGTGCACTGGTCCCTCCTAAATTTATTAGTGATCAAGATCATGCTCCTATAGACATGACTACAAGCCAGTCTTATTGAAGCATTTCTCTATTTGTAATTCCTTTTTCCCAGGTGTATCAAGTTGACAACAAGATTGGTCATCACATAACAATAAATATTTCCAGAGTTTAGGACTTTGTTGAACAGTTAACAGTAAAATGTGAACCAGGAATATTAGGGGAAAAAGGTGTTTGGGAAAGCTTAGGCTTAGACACATTAAATGTGAATTGTCTCTGAGATCTCTTGGTGTTATTTCTAGTGGGCAGCTGAGTTAAAAAAAAATTCAGAGTTTCTGAGTTATCAACGTAGAGATGTTACTGTAAAGAATTACCTAGGAAGGGAATTTGTTATTAGTCTCACAGGACATGATAGTATAGTGAAAGAAATCCTATGTACCCCACGAAGAACTGAAAGAGTAAGCTAATCTACTCCATATAAGCGTTCTCACAAAGGAGAGAAGACAAGCCACAACTAGAAGACAAAATATTGGTTCAATAAAGAAAATTACTTCCCCCCAAAATGTCAACAGTATGCTGTGTCACTTTCCTGATTAGGAATTAAGTTTGCTATATTCTCTACCATGGTTTTCTGTTGTATAAAATACTGTTTCTTAAGAAGTTCAAAACAGGGCTGGGTGGTGGTGGTGCATGCCTTTAATCCAAGCACTCGGGAGGCAGAGGCAGGCAGATCTCTGTGAGTTTGAGGCCAGTCTGGTCTACAATATCTAGTTCCAGGACAGGCTCCAAAGCCACAGAGAAACCCTGTCTCGAAAAAAGAGAGAAGTTGAAAGCCATAAGCTACATGATTTATTAAAAACTAACTTTACTCAATAGCTTTGTATTTCCAATTTGTATTCATAGATCCTGGGCTCAGATTAGAAAAAATAATTATGTTGTTACTGTCTCGGCAATTTTTAAATTAACAATATAGTCAGAATGTTGGCTGTACTTTGTTAGTATGCAATTATTAATGTGATAAGATGTATTACATTGCAATTTTTAAAGTCATCTTAGAGTTGTACTTTAGAATTATCCCAATGTTCTTATAATTACACAGTATAAACTAAGGAACACAAGAAAGAATTTTACAGATTACAAGGCTCATAAAGTAAATAAAAACCCAGTGATCCTAAATTCACTCCCCATCTACACAAATGGCTTGAAACAGAATTAGGACTTGCACTTCTCTTGACTCTGATACAGGTGGCTAAGTATCAGAGTCTCATTACACCCTCTGTTCAAATTCACATCTATATAATTGATTGGTTCTTTGATTGTATTACTAAAAAGCCTGCCTTTGAGTGTCACCAAACAGCTCTCCATTTTCCTGCTGGTCATTGTCTATTTTCCTCTATGCCTCACCAGTGCCTCCTACACCTTTTCTACACACTGGGGCTGTAGTATTTACATCCAGGCTCCTAACTTGTGTTTGTTCAAGTTACCTCTGATAGCTTAGTTTTAAACAAGAGGTTCGCTCTTCAGACTGCACTGTTATCCTGCCTTCTGAGTCATATGGAGTAAGAAAGTGGAATTTCTTTACACTGCTAACCTATCCACAGGTAAAGTCAGTATTTCACAAGAACCTGCTATTGGATCTGAGGCTTGTGAGAGCCAGGGATTTTCCTGAGAATAGGACTGTCTGTTTCTTTTCAACAGGATTGCCTGGCTTGTTCTGCAGATGGGGTTGCTACTTCACTTCCAACCCACGTGAGAGGTGCCCAAAGTTCAATTACTCAACCATTGCTGTGGGCAACTACCGGATGACTAGACTTGTAAGTCACATGTGAGAAAATATAAGTTTTCATGGTGTCAAGTATATTTAGGAGACTGTGAATTATATAGTACAATCTTTAATTATTTATTGATGCTAATGTCAGTTTTACTCAAAAAATACAATATATTCCTTGGGATTTCTTCCAATTACCTATAGGAAAATGTTTTACAGGTTATTGTGACCAGATTTTCTACCTGTCTTAGTTAGGGATTTTATTGGTACTATTAAACAGCATAACTGAAAGCAACTAGAGGAAGAAAGAGTTTATTTTCTCCTGCAAGGCTCAGGCCACACTCTCTCTCTGAGTGAATTCCGGGACAGAACTGAAGGTGGAAACCTGGAGGCAGGCATAGAAACAGGAGCAATGGAGGAATCTGCTTACTGGCTTTCTCCTCACGGCTTGCTCAGCCTGGATTCATATACAATTCAGGGCGACCTGGGCATTGTTGTCACTTCCCAGAGCAGCCATTAATCAAGAAAATGCCTGATAGATTTGCTTTGTGCCATTTTTTTTTCATTTTTTCAAGACAGGGTTTCTCTGTGTAGCTTTGGAGCCTGTCCTGGAAGATGCTCTGTAGACCAGGCTGGCCTCAAACTCACAGAGATCCATCTGCCTCTGCCTCTCGAGTGTTGGAATTAAAGGTGGGTGCCACCACCACCCGACTTCTTTAGGTTAAACCTAAAGAAGTATTTTCAATGAATATTCTCTCTGTCCGGATAAGCCTAGATGACAAAACAATAAGACAAATAAGCAGCCCGCCACTCCTCTACAGAAGAAGACATTTAGTAAAGAGATACCTGATTAAAGATTCAGAAAATGTAGTTGAAACATGTTAGAATCAGGAAGTGATCCTTTACACTTGAGAATTTTCCAAAGAAATAACATATCACAGCTTTTATTTAACAAGTTAATTATAAAATATATAGAAGAAGGAATGTAGTGATCTGTGACACAACTCTTACTGAAGATCTTGAGCTTATAGATGGATGTGTAGGTGTGCCACGCACACATACATGTACACTCAAACACACACACACACACACACACACACACACACACAGAGGGGGGGGCAATCAATAGACCAGAACCTCTAGATTTTCTACCACCAAGAAAGTCAACATACTGCTGTCTGCCAAGAACTCAGTGCAATACATAGGGCTCTAATGATGAAGCTGTTCCTTACCACTCAGGAGGTTGAGCTCATTGAGTTTGGAGCTTTATGGGCTCACCAAAATAGAAAAATCTGTAGTCAGACAGTTTCTCTATAAACAGCCTAGGGACAGAACAACCTGCAACTCACTTTATGTCTGATACCCGAGATCCATAAGTCTACTCCTTTACAAAACCATTGTAGATTTACCCCAAAATCATTTTCTGGTCTTCTGATCATTAATTACTGGTATTGTTAAAAGGTTAGCTGTCACTCTTTGTCCATAATTATGTAACTACATCACTAGAAAGAAAAGAAGCAAACATGACATTGTTAATCTAGGCTGTTCTAGTAGGAAACACCACATGACCATTGGCCTCCAACCCAGAAAGAAATATAACCAACTGCCTCTGATGTATGGCTTAGGCCATCTCCTGATCAGAGCAAAGAACATTCAATTTCCCCGAACTCACCTAGGACAATCTATCATTACCATCTGAGACATTTCCAAGATGTGAAAGCTGCACCACCCAGAACAATGTTGATTTTCCAAGAACTGCATTGCAGATGTCGCTCCTGTAAAGAAAATCCCAGATGAAAAGAGAGATGGCATATATACTGATATGTATACATCAAATACAGCAGCAAGAATTTCCCTGAAGCTCTGAGATAGGTTGGAACTGACTTTCAGGATAAAGGATAGTTTGAATAAACTGCTTGGTAAATTAATATGTCAAAAAGAAACAAAGAAAATTGAGTTCATGTGTCAGCAAACCACAGACCAAGAGCACATTTATTCCCAGTATTTGTATTATACATGATTCTGAGAACACAATAAATGTGACACTGCTCTGTAAGTATTTTATTGCTATCTACGGATTCTCTCCTACCCATCACTCCTCCTCTCTTCCTTTAGCTACATCCTTTATATTTACATTTTAGAATTTTAAGTTTTGAGTTAAATGGCCAACTGATCAAAAGCTTTCATTTATGAAGCGTTACCTATCTACTCTAATAAAGCCTGACCTATGTGTTCCCATTCAATATCTATTTTCCTTAATACAATTTCTTAGAGTGTGCTTAGTGATTTTAGTTTTCTTGCCACTCTACAATAAGTTTCAGAAGAACAGGCCTCATTCCTCTTCTTCAGCTTCATATATGTATACTTATATGGAGTATTTAGTCAATTAGCATATTGAAGATAATGAATAACTATGTGTATCAATTTCTTTGAGGATGTGTGTGTATTTATATACCTCTCCACTACCTGCATTTAAACGTTAGCCATTACTTTATTATTCCATTTTAATTTTAGTTACACAGTACTACTAGAATACCAAATGATAGGGAAGTTGTCTTCTAGAAGTGACAAGGTTATTACAATTGTGAACTCACAATTATGGTTATTTACACAAGCCCTGCACAAGATCAAGCCAGTTAGTATTCCAACATGTATAAAGAAAAGATCATAAGGTTGCACCCCAAGCAGAAGAGCTATAGAAGTTGAACGGTATTGGAGAAGGGGTAGGTACTTGAGGAGATATGTGTTCACTCATGGGTTGCCTAGGTTCTAGTGGATGGTTCTTCATGTATGCAAATGCAGGCAGCACTAACTGAACTCAATGGGACAGACTTTTAAAAAGAATATGACAAAAAGTTATAAGGGAAATTTTGGGATATCTAGAGAATGAGATGGATGTTGGAATGATTATGATCAATATACATCGTATACAAGTGTGAAACTGTCAAAGAATAAATACAAATATTCAAAAATATGCAAGACAACAGCTTAAGTAGTGAAACATTTGAATATCGTTGCTATTTTGAATATCAATGCTGTGGCTTTTTAAAAGTTTTGATTAAGTTCACATTGAACACGGGACTGGTGTTGTAGAGCTTTAAAGACTATAACCACATTAATTAAAGTCATAAATTTAAATGTAGGGACTTACACACATAAAATTTCTTTTTCTCTCTCCCCAAGCTTTAGCCCCAATTAACTGAACCTATAGATGCTGGAAAGTTAATTATATCCTTCATTTCTATGTTTCATTTCATTACTTTGGGTTGTGAACAAAAAATATAGGTCTGATTCCAAGGATTTCAATTGTCTGAAACACTTTGAGAGGGGAAAAGTAGCCACATTCTTTCTTTGGCTGGTCCAAAAGGTGTTTTGTTAAGTGTCTCTTGCTCTGGAAACTGATAGACATCTGGGTTGCCAGGTAACTTTCCATTTATTATAACCCACAAGTATCATACCCCACACCATCAATTGAGAAGGGATCAACACACTGATGGCCACAAGGATGAGCAAATATTTTCAATTGATGGGAATAAAATCTTCACACCCGAGGTTGTTGGGACAACTCAGATGAAGGATAATAAATCGAACATGTGCCATGAAAGTGTAAGAAATAATCAGGAAATAGGGAATCCTTCCTCACTCCAACTGAGGGTTTGGCAAAAATAATTTGTCACCACACCATAGAGCTCAGGTCTTAACAGGGACAGTACGGCAATGACTGCTGCCTGTCAGTGAATAAAGCATATGAGCAACTATGAGACGTTTTCTTTTTGGCCTTGACTATGTGACTGACATCCAATGCCAGGGTGACAAAGCATCAAAGACCCTTTCTGTGTTTCCTCTTGACTCTATATTCTGATGATTAAGAAAAATGGATGCACATTTTGAGGCGTGAGCAGCTTGAATAGAGATATGGAAGCCATAACTCCCAACCCTATTGCTCACAAAGCTTGTTGGCATGCTGTTTGTCTCTGCCAATGATGGATGATATTGATGGAAAACTTGACAGGATCTAGACACTAAAGAGAAAAACTTCTGGGTGTTCCCGAATGCTTGATTGTGATCACTGAGATGGGAAAACTCACTTTAATGGCGACTGGTACCATTCCATGGGCTGGTGTACTGTGCTGATAAAACAGAAAAAGCAAGCTGAGCACTTGAATCCATCACTTTCTTCTTATATACTGTGGTACAGTTAGACCACCCACTTTATCCTCCTGCACCCAAGACTTTCCCACTATAATAGACTATGCCCTAGAATGGTAAACCAAAATGTACCCTTCCTCTTTAACTTGCATTTGTCAGGGTACTTTAAAGAAAGCAATAAGCAAAGTGAATCCAGGAGTAAATCTTTGGAAGTGACAGGGATGTTCAAACAAACAATTGGGAATGTGTTTGGAAGTAAATTGTCATTCACACTTCATGTTTTAAAGGCAAATATTCACTATGAAATGACTGTGATGGAGTCTAGGATATTGGAACTCAGTGACTGAATAAGCAGTTTGGGAGCCAATCCCATTCTGCTAGAAGTGATGACCACAACAAACAAAGTCTCTCTCAGCCTCATATGTCCCAATTGCCAAATTCTAATAATAACGCCAAATATTAATACAGCTTTTATACATACCAAAAACGATGTATTGGAGTCCCATCAAGGAGCAATCAAAAACAAAGAAATTAGTTAGAAAATAAAAAAACAACAGTGAAAACAAAATAGATTTATTAAACTGTTACTACTTTTAGACATTCTAGTCTAACATTTAATATTCTATCAGCCCTCAAAAGGTAAGTTATAATAATGAATTTTTAAATTTTTACTTTAAAGCATTATTAACTTTATAGTAGGGCACAAAGGTGGTATAAAATTCCTGTATCTCATTCCATTAATATCAATACCTTATTTGACCCAAATTAACAAATTGTTAATAAATAAACATTGATACAATACGGTTGAATGCTTAAGATTTTCATATTCTCTTATCTAGTAACAGGGGAATTCAAGAAGTTCTCTAGTTGTCAAAAGATTAAATAAACGAAATTTTTTGGGAAGTTTCTCAATGATTTGCAAATGCTGACATCTTTAGTAATACCCTAGTTACTTTTATATTTCAACCTAGGACAACTTAGAGCCACCTGGGACAGAGAACTTCAATTAAAGTATTACCTCAATCATATTGTAAAGTGGCCATCTCTGTGAGGAATTATATTGATTGGTATTTGATCTGGGATGGCCTGTTCTACTCTGGAAGGCACCGCACTTAGGTAGGTGAGCCTGGGCTATACAGGCAAATCATTAGAAAGAAACCTAGGGACTGAGCCAGCGAGCAGATTTCTCCATGGTTTCTGATCCAGGTTCCTGCCTTAAAGTCCCTCCTTAAGAGACTTTTTCCTGGAAAAGTAACCTAAATAAATAAATGAATAAATAAATTGAAAAATATCCTATTTGAGTTGCCTTTGGTCATCACAGCAAAAAACTAAAAAGAAAAAGAAAACAAAAACTACAGCAATAACTTGAATCAATCCATCTCACCTGCGGTACTATGCCTTGATGATCATGAAATGTAATTTGTTTGTGAGGATGAGAGAAAATTTGTAAGTTTTGTTCTAGATATGATCCTGCATAGTAATCATCTATCCTGTAAAATACTTTACTCAAGAATCCCAGTATGAACAGGACCATATTTTTTTCACCCTATAGATATTTGATAGCTATAGAAAGGACCCTTTCCAAACTCTTCTCTTGGTTCCAACACTCAAGAAAACAAACAAACAAACGCAACATTAACAGTATTTCAGCTGATGGACAGATATTAGTGATGGATGAACCAATGCGAAGATGAAAGGGAGAATTGCATTCCAGTCCTCTCTATTCTCCCAGTCACACTCTTTCAGCTATTGGTTGTTGGTAATTGTATCCATACACTGTAATCTCTCCTGCATCCATAGCTCTGAATTGAGCTCAGGTTAAATGGTCATCTCTCCACTGCCTCACCCTGGCTAGAAATTGACCCCTCTTTTTCTAGTACCTTGGTGATTTTCAAGTTCATATGGGTTCCCTTTCCTCTGGAAGGATCACTTCAATGAGATATTTTGAAATGCATCATTGGCAGTCTGTTTTTGACTCTGAACACAGTTAATACAAAGGTTACTTAAATTTGGTAAGTTTAGGCTCATTTTCGTTGTGCATATATGTGTCAAGGCTGCTGCAGTAATAAACTCACAGCAGCTGTAGCTACTATACAAGACTTGCACAAGATAAAGCTAATCAGCATTCTTGCACGGATGGGTGAGTTCACGCAAGCTATGCATAGAGCTATTGACAGATAATGGCTGATTGGGGAAACAAAATTTTAGTATTCTTCAGGAGTCTGGCCCATGCTCCAATACTAATTAGACTAAGTGGGTTAAAAAAAAAAGAGAAAAATACATGAAGTTAGGTGAGCAATGAGGGGGATCGAGGAAAAGGGAAAGAGCATAGATATGATGAAAATGTATTTCATATGTGTGTGAAATTCTCAAAGAATAGGTAAGTAAAACACTTTTAAAGAAGTTGTTATTCAAAATCTCACAAAATTTTCAATTTTTCATATAAATCAATTAAAAAACAAATTTTTCAATGGCTCAAAATATTGGTGGGAATTTATATACAAATTTTGCAAAGTAGACTTTACAGAAAGTATAGTTTATAAGACTCCAGTTATATAATAATGGAAAAAAGAATTTAAACCCAATTGTTTCTCACTAACATGTATTTTCTCTATTATAGTGATATTATTTCTACTTTACTTATCTTGATGACTATACCTCTGTTTACCAAGATCATTTGTACTTCTTTCACACGGCTCTGTCCATACATCATAGCCCATGTTTGCATAGTAGCAATTGTAGGCAAAACACAACCACAAGCCCCTTATACTGACAATATTGAAATAATTTCTCACATGATGGGTATTTCTAAATATTCAGTATAACAAAATAAATCTTTATTTATAGAAAGGGAAATTCTTATTTTTAAAAAACAAAGAAATTAGTAATCATTGTTCAGTTTGAAGATGTGTGCAAGATTTATGAATTTAAAAAAATGGAACAGAAAGAGATGCCTTAACAAATGGAAAAGATTGATTAAACCGTGGTGCATCTCTTGAATGAAATATTAAGAAGTCATTGGAAGTCATAACAGGGCCAGAAGATGGCTCAGCATGTAAAGGAGTTTGCAACCAAAACTAATGACCTGCGAGGAAGGACATGGTGAAAGGGAAAAAATCCTTGCAAGTTGTACCCTAACCTCCACATGCATGTGGTAGTACAAACACCTCTCCAATACACACACACACACACACACACACACACACACACACACATGCACGCACACAATATAAACAGCTCTCTTAGGTCTGGAGGGTGGGGGAGTGAGTGGGGGAGCGGGAGGGAAATGGGAGGAGGGGAGGAAGTGGAAATTTTGAATGATATTATTTATAAAGCAATAAAAAATTTCAATTACCCCATATAGTACTAGTAATACAAATTAAAAAGCTTTTTGTAAACACATATATGTCTACAAGGATAAAAAGACAGAATAGAAGCATATTTTATTGATGATAGTTACTGATGGCAGTAGAAGACTTATAGAACATCTCCTACCATTTTGAGAAGTCCTAACACCCATAAGATCTGTTTTGCATATTTTGCATATTTATATTTAACATATTACTTTTAAAATAGCACAAGACCCCAGGGGCAACACACTAAGCGAAAGCAGAAACCTTTCAGTGTGTGACATTTACAGCCTTCATGGTGCAACTAACACACATCTCAAGACATTCTAGACCTCAGTTGAGGTTTTGAGCAATACATTTTCAGATTGTTGCAAACCTGGCACTATAGAATGAGCAGAAATGAAAAACTTCCAAGTAGGAACAATAGTCATTTGTCTTCTCTTTACCTTTCCCATTTTAGGTGATTACTAGACCTTTGATGAAGCTTGTTTCGGGTGCAGCTGTTTTGAATGAGGTCGATACAATATCACGGTCAGATATGTATCAAGCAGTCTATTTTGTAGATTCCATGTTTTATTTATGAATATTGTTTTAGATACTATTTCCTCTATCTTTCTGCTGAAACCCTTCCAGAAAGACTCTTTAGAAATAACAAAATAACTTGAACAATAGCAATTGTAGTTGGAATATTTCCCTCTATATAACTGACACTGTTGACAGGAAGTGAGAATTTTGGCTTGTCTTGAAGGCTGCATGTAAATAAAAATCTAAATGGCTCAGATTTTCATTACTGAGCTCTTTCTCTGATGGAATTTTTTGCCACCTCAACCCCCAAAGGAATAAGCTAACAAAGGTGCCACCCAATGACAGAATACTCAATTAACTCTTCCCCAAGGCGACCCTTCTGTCCAATGATGCCAAGGCTGATTTTTATTAATTCGATTATTTTTCCAGGTGAATGTCATAGATAGCATTGCTTGCCAACACATTCTTTCTGATTTTATATTTGTTGATTGGTGACTTTGCAAACGTTTTTTCCCCCATCCTGACTTTAAGCAACACCTACAGAATCCAGTAAGACTAATATTTATCTGAGGCTCTCAAGCCCACAAGTGGAACTTTGTGCACCCTACATCTCTTAAAAATTCACAGCACTTTAATATAAACAATATTAATGTCTGCATTTCAGAGGTAATAAAACTGAGATTGAAGTTTTTTGGCTGGCTTGGTAAGGTCCCCAGGTAAGTGAGAGAGCTGGCATTTTAACTCATGTGCTTGTACTTAAGGTAATATTTTTTCCTTATGTCATGTTACATTTCTATTTGAAAACCATTGTGATTAACTTCCTTTTATAACTTCTAATAAATGAAAATTAATGTGACAGATTCATGAATCAGAAGAAAATTGATACTATTAATTTAATAATGTCAGGACTACTTGAGTTTTGTTGTTTATTTGCTTAGCAACTTAGAAAGTTCTTTGATTGTGCTCAGCAAGTCTGAATTGTTTCACAGTGAAGGATTTGAATATACAGATACACAGAGACAGCTGTGGTCCAGTAAGTCTGCTGTGCCATTCTTTCCACTGTAAGTCACTCATGATCGAGAACTGCTCATCTTAGCTTTAAGAAAAATAAACATACATGTATCCAGATCATTTTAACTTGTTTTTCTTTTGCAATGTGATTATATGATGTAGACAAGATAATATTCTTCGGATTTAAACTTTTCATTTTGAAGACTGTATTAGCTACTTTTCTTCTTTCTATAATACAATATCTGACCAAAACTGCATGATAGAATTGGGCAGGAGCATGTAACTTGGCTCTTTACATCCTTCCAGATTAGGAAACAGAGAGACTTCTATCAGACAGGGAGGTAAGCTATTCTCTCAAGATCCACCACTCAAAAACATACTTCCTCCATTCCAGTCCCTAAAGGTTTCACAACCTCATGAAACAGGACTGCAAACTAAGAACCAAGTGTACAAATGCATGAGTCTGACTTGTACATTTCATTCCAAACCATAGCTGTGCAGTCCACAATGAATTTTTTAGTTAGCACATAATATGGTGTTAATGAAAGGTATTTATTCATTTATAAGAGGCAATCAGTATCTTTTATTCCAAATTCATTAGATGTAGTATTTACATCCTTTGTCTTTTGCATTTTAAAAATTGTTTTCCTTGCTTTAGAACACTAACAACATGCCAAACACTTGAAAATAATGTATTTCAATCAAAATATTGATAACAAGTTGGTATGCATCATTTGTGCCATCCCATTGCATGCCTGGTTACAATTTGGTTATATATTGCATTTTAATGCAGCTTGAAATATTCTGAATTGAAATTTACTTTATCTGTTGTCAATTTCCTAACCATTCCAAAGAGTATATTAATCACACAAAAAATTGTTACATTTCTTTTTCTGAGGCAACAATCTCACTCTGGCAGTCTAGGTTGGCCTCAGACGTGCAATTCTGAGGCTGAACTCTGACGTTTTGAGGAATTTGATATGTATAACTGTCTCATAATATTTTTATAGCATCTCAGGATCATCTATAATTAATGCCAGTAGACCTAAGTCTCTAGTTGTAATCTTCTAGGATCCAGTAACAACTATGCCAGAATCCTGTACTCCTTGGAGTGTCCAGTAAACCTGCTGTTGATTTTTCTATCCGTTGGGAGTATTATCTGGAGGTATAACTATTTCTACCCTAGGAAGAAGTGGTATTTAAATGGCATTATTACAAAATAAACATGAATTATTCATAGTTAAAAATTACATGTTTGGAAACCTACATGGAAACTCAGAAGAGTTGAGAAACTGAATCCTTCGTTGTTTGGGTGATAATAACCTTGAGTAAATTGAGAACTGGCCCCTTCAATGGGCTAGAACTTTGAGGCTGGCATCCTGCATTTGTTCTCTATCTGGCCATGTGATTTCTCTTAGATCTCTTTTAGTACACTTAGGTTACATCCCGTTTCTGCATAACCAAAATACCTTGGTGCTATCTATATTATTTCCTCATTGGTAATACACTACCCTCTGACGAGCTCTGTGTCCTGTGTCTTCTGCTTCTAACGCTAATAAACACCCACAGTGGAGACAGAGCTTACATTGAAAACATTTTATTCCCTGAATATTTTGTATTCCCTAGTCTTTCAGCTATGATTTCCTTCCTCGTCCCTCTCACCTGCCTTTTCCAATTTAGCTCTGACTATCCAAATTGTCATCATTAGTTATCTATCTGACTCTTCCTCACCAGTCACCAAATCTTCAGTCTACCCTGACACACTCAGTGCACCGTTTCCTGATATTTACCTTAGATCTCATTTAAAATTGACTCCCTCATTGTGTTTCAGCGCTGATTCCCAAGACACTGGCTCAGGAGCTGGTTATCTATCGTCTCCATGCATGAAGAGCAAATTATTACTGTCACTCAGTAGACATTCCTGTTCAAGTTCCCAAACTGAAGTCAAGCCAACCAAAAGAAAAGCTATAACAAAACTATTACCTGGAAAGTGAGTTTATTCCCTCTTGCGCATTTAGAGGGAGTTCTTGAGGGAAAAAATTAAAGGATCATTGCAAAAGTAAGATGCCTAAAATTTTCAGGCCAGGGTGCTTAAGGGAGATAATGGGAATTCAAGCAGAGGGGAGAGATGCACTCTTATCCTCTGGAAACTCTACCATCCATGCTTATGTGTCTATGTTTTATTTTATAATGCTGTCATGTTGGGATTTATTCTGCCCAGCAGTCATTTTTCTCTCTATTCCCCCATGTGACTAACTCTATATCCATATCTTCATCGCTTTGTTCCTTAGTTATCCTCCTACTGTTTGTTCATCTTTTCGTTGGACGTTTCTCTTGATTGCTTTATTTTTATGTTTTCACATTAAAGGTGAACTAGACTGCTGCATTCTCTTTGAAGACATAAGATGGTCTTATAAGAAATAGTGCTAGCTGTCTCTAGTAGACATAACTACCTTCCCTGTTCATTTTCAAGTGGCATTCGATTTTGAACTAAATGCATGTTTCTCTCTAATGACAGCAATTAACAGTTTCTGAAATTTTGCAGTCCGAAAGAATGACAGTATTTGAAAGCATATGTGAGGACAATTTCTTCTTCACTAATGCCTAGATATGTTATAAATGCATTCAATTTAGTGTATGTATTAGTGTTTATGTATATGCCATTCATTGAATGATTTGGGATTTTAACAACAGAGAGCACTACAAAAATTTTGGAGTTTTGATTGATTCCTTTCTTTTGCTTTATTCTATCTCTCTATGTCTCTCAGTGGTGGCCTCTGTTGCTGCTCACTGTGAAAAGCCTGGAAAGTGGCTTCCCTTGTTACAAGATCAGAAATTGTTAAATGGTATTAGCCAGAAGTAGGAATAGCTTATTAGCATTTAATAGGTGCTTTCCCCAGAAGAACTAAAAGATCATAGAAAAAGGATGAGCGTTGATGAGAAATGTGAGCGACGTTTAAGGACTAACACTTACTGACATAGACTATGGATTTCTCTGCTCCTTTGTCTTTTAAAACTCGCATCCTGTTAGCTCCTCAGAGAAGTGCATATTGCTTCTTCAGTCAGTGGTTCTAAAGGGTTGTGAGCTTTGATTAGGATTTAAGAGAGTGATCTACCTTTATAAGTGGGATTTTTAAAAGTATTTTCTTTTGATCATCATAATAATTGTGTGTATCAACGTGACTCATACTGATATTTCAACATATGCCTACAGTATACACTGATCAAATTAGGGTAATTAGCATTCCCTGATCATATATCTTTAGGTAGGGACCATTGAGTCACTGTTCCTCACATCTTCTTAAAATACATAATGTGTTATTGTGAACTCTGTAGTCCCCCACAGTGATGTGGAGCATCATAATCTATTTCTTCTATCTATTTGTGTCTTGATACCTGTAACCCTTTATCTTAAATGTCTTTGACATGTAACTATAGAATTCATAGGTTATGGAAAAATGACTTATATAGTGACAATCTTCTAGTTTTGAATGATGCAACATCCATGTCCCTCTTTACATAACACCCTGATGTCTTTCTGGAAAATAGTCAAATTAAATATTCTATATGCTCTTCATGGTTACAAAATTCAAATATTTTCTCCTACTAATGAAAGAATATTCTCATTATCTGAACATGCCAGTATAGGCAGCCAATCTAGGTGTGGCTACCTGCTGCTCAGTGTCAAGGTTCTGAATCATGAGCAAGGGATATAACAGGAGGCAACAGTGTCATTATTTGAGGGATCTATTGAGAAGCTTGCTGCCGTGGTTTAGATATCTAGATATCACAATATATCTGACATAGGGGATGGTCTCCAGAGTTAACCATCTCATCTCAGAGCTATCATAACATGTACACACACATGCACACACATGTGCATTCACACACACCACTATCTCTTTGTAAGGTCCTACATCACTTTGCTTATGACAAGCTATCAAATATGCCTGAAGAAAGGTTTTCCTGAAAGGGGAAAGTCAATATTAACAACTTTAAAGATAGGTAAGTGTACACATATTTAAACACATTGGATATTGTTCTAACAAAAGTTGTGCTAAGTGAAAATCCATGCTCCTTCTAGCAACATCTTGATGTATGCTGTCATAACTGCAGGGCAATCTTGTCAGGATCCTGCACCTTTGAATATCTCAGAACTTGCCATGAAAGAGCATTATAAATCCCTTCTTGTTGCTGATGTGTCTTAAACTCTCTGGCTCTTCACTTGTGAACCAGATACTGATATAAGCTGGTTGAGTATGTTAAAATCCCTAGAATAGGAATTCAGCCACAATGGCACAAAATAAATCAAAGAACTCTAATGTTTGGGGGTTTTCCCATTCAAGATTGACTCACTGCTCATGAGTAAGGCAATGAGAGAGAAATTGTAATGTTCTGGAAATTCTATCAATTCAACTGGAGTCATCATACTTCAAAGAGATGTTTGCCATTTTCATTATGTTTATATAACTTTTCGTACTTGAGTAAAAGAGTCACATGCACTGAAATGCCTTGGGACAACATAAAGAAATGTCTTGGAATGATAGCTACTTGGAAGCAATTTAAGTTGCTGGCCACCTCTGCTATTCGTTAACAATAACACTAACCACATGCTATTCTCTCAGAGTTTATTTGTAAGATTAATGGTTCTAGATAGCATATTTTATGGCTTTGTTCTGCCTACCAACATTATACCAGTCAAAATGAAAATGGTTTTGAAAGTGACTCAAAAATGCTATTGTGTACATGATTGAGCATTTTAAGGTAATTGTACAATATTAGCATGTTCCAGGCAGAATTAGGTATTTTAAAATGATTTCAATATTACAAATATGTGTTGAAGAACAAAATGAAGAACTAGAGAAACTCAAATTACTTTCTTCACTATGCAAGCACTTTAAAATATTTTTTAGATTTATTTTATATGTGTGAATGTTTTGCCTACATGTATACACATGTACCACCACTGATGTTTGCACCTCTCAGAAGACAATGGTCTCCAAACACTGAAGTTACACATGAATAGTGTACCATCACCATGTGGGTGTTAGGAACTGAATTCAGGTCCTGTGCAAGAGCAGGAAATGCTCTGAACCTCTGAGGTCTCTTCCAGTCTGACACATAGATCCTTTTGACCAATAGAAAACCTGCATGTGACTATGTCCATCAGAACTGTAAATAATACCATTAAAAATTGTCTTTCGATTGTTATTTTTTGAGACCATTGTGTTACTGCATTTAAAAGATACATGGGTTCTTCTTTTTTTAAAAAAAAAAACCTAAATGCTGTTTAGATAAATACTCATTTCTTGAAAGAAATAGAAATAAATAGAATTTCTGAATTATTGAAGAACCATAGCTCCAGTTTTACTTTGGCATACTATCAAAGACATCTTTATCAAAACCAGTATTTAGTAGTTTCAGTAATACAAATACCATTTCTAGTGGATCCTCTAAACATGTGGTTTCAATAGGAAGTCAATAGAAAAATGAAGCATTGATATTAAAATATAATAAAAATATTTTACAAGAAAGTTATTAGAAGCACAGGATTGAGTAACTCTGGAATATAAGATGTACTATTAAACTGTCACTTTCAACAAATCTTCAGTTAGTTGCAAAGCAACCCTGAGTTAATGATGACATATTTAGGATAAGATATATTTATAGAAATATGTCTTGATGAAGACTTCATGAGGATATGAAAAGGTTATGAGGGGAAGCTTGCAATGTGAGCATTTTTGTGATATTTTTATTAGGTTGCTATGAACCTAACCTTAATATAATCTATGTCATATCTTTGCCCAGACCTATCCACATTTAATTACTTTCCTCTCAATACAAATGAAATCAACTATTCTGAATTTATTTATAAAACATTGTGTGTGTGTGTGTGTTTGTGTGTGTGTGTGTGTGTGTGTGTGTGTGTGTGTGTGTGTATTCCATGGTGCACATGTGGAGGTTAAGCAACAATTGATGGGAGACAATTCTCTCCTCCCACCATTTGGGTTTTGAGGTTCAAACACAGATCACCAGGATTGGCAACAGGTGCCTTTACCTGTTTATGTATGTCACCAACCTTGAATTTCTTAGTTTGTTCTACTCTATCTTCACAAGTGACCATGTTCCATATGCAGTTACCACATCATGATAGTGGCTAGAGGTGTGAGTAAGGCAGAGACTTGAATCTGCGAGAGTACCTGCCTGTGACTAAGTATACAGAAAGTCACCTTTCTATTCTTAACCATTTGGTTGGGGTCTTTTCATTCTACTCAGATAGGAATGTTAGATAGGTGAGGAATGTGAGCATCATGAGATGATACCTTATATAGATACAGTTCTTAGGCCCCAGGCCTTGATTGCTGTTAGTGTTCAACTACACAGACACACGTATCAGCATTTCTCAGCTTGTAACAATGAGCTCCAATATTTGAGATCATTGACCCTGGTAGCTCTCTAGAACTATACCATTGGACAATGGCTACAAGTACTCTTCCATGGCTATCTAGAAACTTCTGTCCTTCATCGTCACCTACTCACCACCACTCTCTTCTTTGCTTCTGTCAAATCTCAGTGTTTCAGCTTTGGAAACTCTTGAGAGTTCTTCAGTGGAATCATGTGGCTACTTCCATTGTCAGTGCTGCTACAGGGATCACGCTGTGGCCATGTCTTGTTCTTTCCGGCATTTGTGCTATGATCTTCAATGTGAATGAAGTTTCTGCTACTCTCTTTTCTGTTGTCACAGCTTTTCCCATCTCTGCGTTATTCTGTTGCTGTGGCTCCCACTCTCATTGCTGTTTCTGCTACCAAGCTACTGCTATAACTCCTCTTATATACACTTCTACAACTATGGATGCCACATCTCTTTTTAGTACCAACTCAGTCTACTATATTAGATTCAAATCGAATGAAAACACAAATGAAAGGGAAGCCTTATTGGAGCTAATGTTTCAACATGAGAGGGGGACAACTGAAGAGTATATCTCCCAGCCAGATCAAAGAGTAAACCAAACAGCCTGCTTGTATAGCCAGCAATAGAATTTTTGCACCAATCACAAGGTGAACCTTCTACAAATGAAAGGTTGTATTCTGTAGGCAGGTTTTTTCTTTCATTCATTCATTCTTTCTTTCTTTCTTTTTTTTTTTTGTCAGACCTCGGTCAGCTCTGTCCTGTCAGCTGGCTCCCAAATAACCACACAGAGACTTATTAATTATACATGTTACATCTTAAGTTAACCCAGATTTCTTGTCTAGAATTTGCCACACAGTGGTATCTTTTTTCAGCATGACATATACATCTTCTGCTTCCTCTGCCTGCATCTGGCTGGTACCTGCCTCTTTCTTCCCCCCACTCTCTCGTTTTCCATCTCTACAAGCCTTGCCAAATCCCTATCTGTTCGGCTATTGGACATTCAGTCTTCTGTTAAATCAAGCATAAGGCACCCTGGCAAAGACACATCTTCCCAATATACAACAGGATCGTTCCAGATCTTCTTGCATGAGTCCTCAGTTCTTTGCTGGATAACCAAGAGAACTGTCTCTTTTCTGGCTTAAATAGGAAAAGTTACAGAAAGAGAATAATGTCATGGCTGGAACTGCACCTTCAGGAGTTAGAACTATGGTTTGTTAGCAAACAGCTTCTGTTGTTGTGAATCTTCCTCTTAAAAAAAAAAGGAAGAAATTCTGGACTATTTAGAAAACTCAGTGCTGACATCAGAGTGGTGTCGCTAACTGTGTGACTGAGAGGTCTTGTTTCAAGCATTCAGAGTCCTAGGAGAGAGTCTAACAGCTGTCAGTTATGGAGTTACATAGCAGTTTTTAACAATAGGCAACAACATTTCAATAATAATTATCATTTTCCCAGTGCCCAAGGGTGAAGTTGGTCCCAACACACTGACTTACTTCTATAAGCAATTTCCATTTCACACTTCCAGGGTGAAACAAATTAATAATGCAAAGAAAAAATTAGGCAAAGTCATTATAAACAATTTCAAATTTTATAGTGCCCAGGTATTTGAGTGATTGTGTGTGTGTGTGTGTATGTGTGTATGTGTGTGTGTGATGTGTGTGGGTGCATGGTTATATGTGTGGAAAAGAATTCAAGTACATTAAGTTGCCACTTAATATATTAGTTTTATTTTCCAATGTTATGTATACCACAGATATTATTGGATATTTCTAATATATTAGGTTCAGAAACATTGGAAAGAGTGTGCAGTGTGAGGTCTATGACAAAACAAGAATAAAAAATAATACAGACACAATTTGGAAAAGCCATAATTGGCAAAAGCATAAGACATTGTTATATAGCATTACAGGGACAAGTTATGTCTAACACAATTTCTGATGCAGATAAAAGCATTTCCAGAAGGGGTGTTGCCTGAACTGAGACCTGAGGAATGTTTGGTAAAATGTCAACCAATTGGAACACCTATGTGGGTGGTTACAGTTAAAAGCAAGAGAAGGTTTCCCTGCATAGTCAACTTTTAAGGTGGGCACTATAAATACTCTGTGCTACACAATAGCCTTGAACTACAATTGTTTACATTTTTAAATCTTTGATGAATATTCTACCAATTAAGCACAATTAAGAAATAGTCATTTACTTCAGAAAACCATACTGTTAATAATAGAATATCTTAATTGGGCAAAAAAATTGGTTCCATTGTCCCATTTCTCCACACCTGTTTATTTGTACTTTGATCTTATTCATTCCCAGTAACTTTTTATTCTTGCCCCACTTCCTCTTCACTCTGTTCTTCCTTAGTAGAGCCTCTTCTCCTTTCATGAGGTTCCATACAATATTTGATATACAGCATTGTTTTCTTGGTGAATCTAGCTTACTTCAGCTAATGAGTAGGTTCCCATCTCATCCACATTCCTGCCAGTGCATTAATTCCATTCTTCCTTATGGTGCAACAGTGCTCTGCTGTGCATTTATACTGAATTTTCTTTACCCACTCATCTGGAGATGAGAGCCTGGAGTGATTAAATAGCTTGGCTATTGGGAAGAGTAGACACTGAGTTTAAAAGCAGACTTTATAAACTTCTAATTTGAGCATCACTGGGTATATCAACTACACTCCAGATCATACGCCATGTCCAGGAGCAGTTGGTCAACACAAAACAGACTCCATGATTTATATGTGTGTGTAGGGAGATGGAGACTTCTTCTCTTGTTACAATAGTTTTGTCTTAGTTTTTTGTGAGTTTTGATTGTTTTTCTTTTTGTGGTATTTTTTTGAGATACGAAGAGAAAAGAAGGCAGAGAATGAAGTTGGATGGGTTAGGAGTGGGGAGGTTCTGGGAGACACTGGGGGAGGAGAAAACAAGACAGAATATACTGTATTAAAAAAAGAATGAAAAGTAATTAAACAGTGTAATGAAAATAACAACAAAAAATATGGAGGCCAGCACCTGAGAAAAGAATGACACCTGAAGTTGTCATATCACTATCTGGCTTTCATACACATGTACATACATGTGAACCTACATATAGCATTTAGAAATTTATGAAATGGAATATGTGATATCTGTGGAATGCTTTCAGTCACATTCAGAGTTGAGATGTGCATTCATTGTCTAATAATATGTCTTTCATTTAAATACAATCTTATTAGCAGTCATTTTATACACAAAGAACTAAAAAAATCAGGTGACTATTATGCTTAGTGTCACATGTTCAACTGACTGGTCTGCAGTCAGACTTTGAATTCTCTAAGTCTCATTTTTCTTTGTGAAACATTTTCTATGTATAATACAAACAACATGTAATTCAAATCTCATAAATACATTTAGGTATTACAATGATGCTCACATAACATCATATTATATAATGTCGTCTGGCCACCTGATTCGAGTGCATCATTGTCCGGTGTTTGCACAATAAAGTAATCTAATAACAAAATCCTCAAAAGTGTACCCTTTGTTAAATAATTCTTGACTCTCTCTCTCTCTCTCTATATATATATATATATATATATAATTATTATCAGTACTAAACATGGTAGACAAAACCCCAATCCTCTCATTTCAAGAACTGAATTGCTAGTATATTGGTCTAATGTCTTCACTATGTGTGGGGTATTCAAGAAAATATCCCCAAACTTTAATATCGACTATATCCCTTCAAGTTTTAACTTACAGGACTCATTTATGTGAGAAATGAACATCTGAATGAATAAAGCCAGAAGCCTACATGATGTCTGTTCAACCTGGGTCTCATGGCTGATTCAGATTCCGTGGAAATACATTACTTTATGGGAATAAAGCCCAAATCTTAATGAATCAATCTCTGACAAAACGAGGAGATAATTGATTGCTCTATGGGAAAAGCAGTATACTTGCAGAATTTTGCCTCTCACTGGATGCTATAGACAAGGAATTTAGGGTGAGGACAGTAAACATGTGTTGAGAAAAGTTAAAACTGTGGGAGAGAGGAACTTATGCGAAAATACTAGCTTTTAAAGACGGATAGTATTAGAAATAGGTAACTTTTTTAAAACGTCTATTCATGTTGTACTCCATTTATCAGAATTTTCTTCTTTGTCAAAACAATAAAAAACCTCTTTACCTCAACAAAGCATCCCTAGTAACTGGTATTAAGCACCTTATAAAATAAAAGCCCACATCAAAACATCTTTCAACTTATTATATAAAAGAAGTTCATTAGTTCCACGTGTTGCTGTCATGTCTTTTTTCCTGGACACTGTAATGGTTAATCTTCATTGTCAGCTTCACTGTAGTGAGAAATTTCTGAAGATCTGCAAAGAGTGGCCCTGATTGTGTTTGTGATAGTATTTCCAGAGAGGATTACCTAACTGTGGAGGACCTGCCCTGAATGTGGATGGCCCACAGGCTAGAGAACCTGAAGGAATAAAACCAAGTGCATTTTCAGGAGGAACTTCTCTTTGCTTCCTGGCTGCTCTGCCATGAGCTAATCTATTCAGTCATGTGCCTCTCAACAGGGCAGACGGATTTGCATTCCTCAGGGTTTTTTTTTCCCCTCAGGTATTTGTCACAGGATTAAAAATAAAAAATTTAAAAAGTAGGTTGACTAACAAAGAAAACCACTGGCATGGTGGTGGTTCGTGCCTCCAATCTCAAATATGGGCATTTGAAGCAAGGAGTATACATTTGAGGCAAGCGTTGACTGTATAGAGATTCAAATGCAAATTCTAGCATCGAAAGGATGATCCCACCTATAAACTTCTAATCCTGCAGCGTGTTGCCTGAAGGTGTGTTTCATAGGCAGGCCACACTCAGATCTAAGTGAGAATTGATTTGTTTTTGCTGGATGCTGTGTGCAAACATTGTGCTAGATTCATGGCTTCAATCAGTAAGCTTTTTGTGGCTTGCAGGAAAACTGACACAAAAGATACAATAATCTCATGTTATGTGTCATAAAATATAATGACAATGAATAACAAGTTGTGATCAGTAGTGTTTGAACATGTTCATCACATATCAGTCCTGTAATGTTTTACAAAAGAGAAGGCAGCATTTGTTAACACAAAAGGGAAGTATGAAACACACATACATTATAAAAACTTGGAATTCTATGAAGAAGGGCTTTTATATGGTGAACTCCAAAACAAAGGAAGAAAGAGACTGAGGTGCTTCACATACTTACATTACTGACCATGTGATGTGTGGAGAAAGAATGGCAAGGGACAGATCTTGGAAGATAAATAGGAACCATGTCCTAGAGCATCCTTTCTCTCTCTCTCTCTCTCTCTCTCTCTCTCTCTCTCTCTCTCTCTCTCTCTCTCTCTGTGTGTGTGTGTGTGTGTGTCTGTAAGTCTGTGTATCTATCTGTCTGTTTCTGTCTCTTTCTGTGTGTGTCTGTGTATGTGTTTGTGTGTCTGTGTATGTCTGTGTCAGTCTGTCTCTGTCTTTCTGTCTCTCTCTCTCTCTCTCTCATACACACACACACACACAGAAAGGGGGGAATTGTTTAGGTTATTTTCTAAAATGCTATAAAATCATTTGTGAAATTTCACTTCATAAAAGCCATTAAGAAATTTCTGTATAGAAACAAAGGAAACAATAGGAGGAATTTTGTCTTCCAGTTTTGTTTCAAATACTTAGCTTATAGATACAAGCACGGGCATTCTCTTGCATATATACCACAGGTTAGTATTTCCCACTGCAAAGTAGAGGGTAATGAGCCCAGCGTTGCTGCGGGAGTACGCAGTGCTTGGCACTTACATATGACCTGAAAGCTTTTCCTTGTTCCTTTAAAAAATGTCCTTTTGTTTAAAAGTAATACATTTTCTTGTGCCTAAGTGGCCCTTTCATAAAGACGAGAAAAATGATGAACCTATGTTTTATAGAGAATGATTGCATAGAGAGGCACGCCAGGGAACTGGGGATTGGGTTCATAGGCAAATGTAAGAGTTAATGACAGTGTGTGCCACACAAAGGGATAGAGAGGAGATGATAAAACAGATGGGAGGAAAGGGCGAGTGAGCAGATATAGATGAGAGAAAGAGATAAAATATCAGTCCTGAGTCTTCTTTCTTTGATGTGTAAGAAACTGTACACAGAAATTAAAAATATAGATTACATTCTGAAAAATCTTCAAATTGCCTGACATTTAAAAACAAGCCAACAACATTTTATTTGTTAGTTAAACTCCAAATCTGACACTTAGGGTTAGGAAAGTATATTTGTGTCATAAAATAGAAAGCTAGCAATCTCTGTAAAATCTACAATAAAATAGAACATACTTCTACTTAGG
>PVIU01011059.1:0-66736 GCA_004026605.1 Ondatra zibethicus
CAATCACCTGGCCCTGAATGAAGTGCCCATCAATATCCCAGCAGATCCGAATATATTTATTTAAGCTTTTTGCCTTATGTGGCTGCAGGGCTTCCTTACAGTATTTATTTGCATTCTCAAATGCCAGCTACTTAACTATGGGCATAGCTGTGGTCACATCACCAAACAATTTCCCTGCCAACTGCAATAGCCTATCCACATAGTCCTGAAATGGTTCTGAAGGCCCTTGTAAAACTTTTGACAGCTGATCCCCCGCGGCCTTGGTTGGCAGGGCTTTCCAAGCTTTGGTAGCCGCAGCAGCCATTTGGAGATATACTGCAGGATGGAGCACAATTTGATTGGCCAAGTCAGCATAAGCTCCTGCTCCAGTTAGCATGTCTAGATTGCACTGTCCCTGTCCCGCTTGAGCATTTAACCTAGCCATCTGTATACAATTTTCTTGATATTCTCCCCTCCATAATAAGTAATCTCCTCCTGATAGTACCGCATGGCATAGCTGCTGCCAATCTCTGGGTGTAATTTTCAATGCTGCAAAAGATTCTACTATGGCAAGAGTAAAGGGGTCCTGAGTGCCATATGCCGCCACGGCCTCTTTCAATTGCTTCATCTTCTTAAAGCTCAAGGCCACATGTTGTCTCACCATCTGTCCTGGATTGTTCGGAAGAGGTACCTCTATGACCAGAGCAACTGTGTGCCCAGGCTGAAAGCAGACACCACCTCTTTTTCCTGAGCCCTCTTGGGCCTCCTACTCATCTGTCAGTCCCCAACGGGACTCCCTCCTTCCCCAATCCTCATTATAAGCAGGTGGGGCTGACAGCACACATAAGGAATCCTTCGCCTTACAGTGCTTCAGCCTATGTGAAGTACCTTAATTTCCTGCGTTAGCTGTTCTTCCTCATCAGATAAACTATCCTCTGTACTAGAGCTGAGGCTGTCTTCCCCATTTTCTGACTCAGAGGTTATTGCTATCTCGTATTGCGCCCAAAAGTGGGCAGACTTTCGCGCTAGCCCTGGTCCTGTGCCAGATTCCAAAGTTCCCCTTGGTACCTCTGACATTTCCTTTTGGTCCCTATGCAATTCCTCTGCGGATCCTATGGATTGGCGAGTCTCCTCCTCCTGTATTTCTTCAAGTATTCCTTTAGCCGCATGGACCCCAGGCCTCACTTTCACTTTATCAGTAAGCAGAGCATCGCGGACCAGGCACCATAGCGAAAAGGTAGATATAGGGAAGCTATCGGCACCCTCCTTTTGCAGCCGTTTCTGCAAATCTCTTTTTACCTGTTTCCAATTGGAGATGTTCAAACCTCCACCTGTCAAAAACCATGGGCTTGCTGCAGCTATAGTCTTAAGAAAATCCTCTGTAGTCCTCTGTCTAACAATTTAGCTATCTGATATATCAGTTCTCTCTTACTGCTTATGGATCCATTTTACTCCAATCTGTCCTTACCAGCCTAGGACAACCCCGTCTGCTACCCCTTGTTTCTCAGATCTCGGTGGAACCTCCACTTTGCCGTGCCAGCACGACAACTGTAGTTCTTCTGAGCAAGGGACATCGGGATTAACACACAACACAACTTCAGGTTCTGCAGACAAGCCTTTATTCCACTTTCTCACACAGCATATATATATATAGCCCTCAGCAGAGGAGGCCAAGCCAGGAAATGCAGGAAGCTCGTCACTGCAACTCACATAGCTTAGGGGTAAACATCCTTAGAAACATTGCTGAAAACACCAGATTGTTCCTGTTTTTGTTCCAGTTTTCAACCAACCACAAGAGTGCAAAACAGATCAAGTGGGGGTGTGAAGGCCTGTCCTCAAGGGACCCAACATCTTCTGATTGATTTTAGTTTGAAATCAATTTTGTTAGATATTAGTATAGCCACACCCACTTGTTTCTTAGGTCCATTTGATTGGAAAACCTTGTCCCAACCCTTTACTCTGAGGAAGTGTCTGTCTTTGAGGTTGAGGTGTGTTTCTTGTAAACAGCAGAATGTTGGATCCTGTTTTCATATCCATTCTCTTAACCTGTGCTTTTTTATAGGTGAATTGAGTCCATTGATATTAAGTGATACTAATGACCAGTGGTTGTTAACTCCAGTTATTTTTTTTTTTGGTGGAAGTGTTTGTGTGATTCCTTTCTTTGAGTTGTGCTGGTGGAGGGTTGTCAGATGCCTGTGTTATTATGGGTGTTGTTGGCTTCCTTGGGTTGAGGTTTTCCTTCTAGTATTTTCTGTAAGGCTGAGTTTGTGGCTACATATTGTTTAAATATGTTTTTGTCATGGAATATCTTGTTTTCTCCATCGATGGTGAATGCAAGCTTTGCTGGGTATAGTAGTCTGGGCTTGCATCTGTGGTCTCTTAGTGTCTGCAGCACATCTATATAAGACCTTCTGGCTTTCATGGTTTCCACTGAGAAGTCAGGTGTAATTCTGATACGTTTCCCTTTTTATGTTACTTGTCCTTTTTCCTTTGCAGCTCTTAATATTCTTTCTTTATTCTGCATATTTTGTGTTTTGATTATTATATGGTGAGGGGATGGGTTTTTTTTTGATCCAGTCTATTTGGTGTTTTGTATGCTTCTTGTACTTTCATAGGAATATCCTTCTTTGGGTTGGGAAAGTTTTCTTCTATAATTTTGTTGAATATGTTTTCTGGGCCTTTGAGCTGTAATTCTTCTCCTTCTTCTACCCCTATTATTCTTAGGTTTGGTCTTTTCATGGTGTCCCAGATTTCCTGGATGTTTTGTGTTAAGAATTTGTTGGATTTGTTGTTTTCTTTAATCAATGAGTTTATTTCCTCTATAGTATCTTTAGCATCTGTGATTCTTTCTTCTATCTCTTGAATTCTTTTGGTTATACTTGTCTCTGTAGTTCCTGTTTGTTTACCCAGATTTTCCATATCCAGCCTTCCCTCGGTTTGTGTTTTCTTCATTACCTCCATTTCATTTTTCAATTCTTGAACTGTTTCCATTACCTGTTTGATTGCTTTTTCTTGGTTTCCTTGGGTATCTTTGAGAGCTTTATTCATTTCTTCTACCTTTTTGTTTGTCTTCTCCATTTCCTTAAATGAGTTTTTCACATCCTTTTAAGGGCCTCTATTATTTTCATAATGTTATGTTTAAAGTTGATTTCTTCTACTTCTTCTGGAATAGGGTGTTCAAGTCTTCTTGTTGCGTGATCACTGGATTTTGGTGCTGTCATGATGCTTTTCACGTTGTTGGAGGAATTCTTGCATTGGTGCCTGCCCATCTCTTCCTTCAAATGCAGCCAGGAGAGTCTTGGTGTCTTGATCTAATCTTTCCTGTGACTGACTGTGTACTTGGGGAATTTTCTTGGTGTGCCCTCTCTTAGGGCTCTTCAGCACTGGAGCTGGTTGTGCTGGTGGATCTAAGGACCCCGAAGATGGAAAGGAGTGCCCTCTGGCTGGATTTCCTCAGTGCAGGAGCAGGATCTGTTCCTGGGCCAAGGACCTCGCAGACAATAGGGCAGGCTTGGGGGAGGCAGGGTCTTGTTGAACAAAGAAGCCCCTGCAGCAGGGGCTGAAGGTGCCATGTACTCCCTTCCGGGGACCTTCTGGCCTAGTGGGCATACACTCTCCCCTTTAATTGATCTCCTCAGCACAGAAACAGGGACTCCTGGTAGGCCAAGGACCCCGCAGACAAAAGTGCGAACTTGGGGGGGAAGACAGGGTCGTGTGGGACAAAGAAGCCCCTGCAGCAGGATCTGGAGGTGCCCTGCACTCCCTTCCGGGGACCTTCCTGCCTGGCAGGCACACACTCACCCCTCTGGATTGATCTCAGCACAGGAACAGGGATTCCTGGGTGAACTTGGGGGTGTGGGGAGACAGGGTCCCCTCTGGATTGATCTCCTCAGCACAGGAACAGGGACTCCTGGTGGGCCAAGGACCCCGCAGACAAAAGGGCAAACTTGGGGGGGCAGGGTCATGTGGGACAAAGAAGCCCCTTCAGCAGGAGCTGGAGGTGCCCTGTACTCCCTTCAGGGGACCTTCCGGCCTGGCGGGCACACACTCACCCCTCTGAATCGATCTCCTCAGCACAGGAACAGGGACTTCTCTATTGTCCACTTTTAATTATGATATTAACTATATCACTTTTGTTACAAGTAACTGAATACCCAACTAAAAGTAGTTTAGATTTTGCGGCACATGCCTTTATTCCCAGCACCTGGGAGGTAGAGAGAGGCAGGTCTCTGTGAGCTCTAAAGAAGCATCATCTACATACTGACTTCCAGGTTAGGCAGGGTTACACAGTGAGACCCTGTCTCAAAATTTTTTTTTAAAAGAAGCAATTTAAACAACAGAGGTTTATTTGTAAATTTCACATAGTAAGAAGTCTGAAGGTAGGCAATCATAGGGTCAATCCACTCACTCAAACACTTATTTTCTTTGCCCCTCTCTCTCTACTCTGCAAACCCCAAAATATTAAGGTGGCTCTATCCATGAAGGCAAGGTGAGCAAATAAACTCTATTATTAGAGGCAGCCTCAGTTTTAGGCAATGAGGAAGAAAAGGGGGCCACAAGAGGAGGCAGCCCTTTCTTTATGAGGAGAAAACCTTTCTGAGGATCCCTACCAAACTTATTCTTAGTCTGTTACTAGTTGGTATTTGCCACATGACTACTTTTAGCTACAAAATGGGCTATAACACAGAAATAAGTGGAAATTCTAGTTTCTATCTGAATGAAAGGTGTTTATTGGGTTGCTAAGGAGAAATTTGTTATTAAATATGCAATGACCATTGTGTGTTTACTATACAGATTTAGTAGCAAACTTTAGTGTCTTAGGATATGGATGAATCAGTTATCAACTGAAGCCATACATAATTAGATATGTGGACTCTAAACTTTCCCTTCCCTGTACTAGTGGTACTGTATGAATGGAGTCTCACTTTAACTCAGAATTTTCTAAGTGGATCATAATGAATTTGTTCCATACTGACTGGAAGTTTCAGGAATGTGGATTTTGATTTAATAGGAGAAAGTTTATTTCTGGCCGAGCTTTAAGAAGATTGCTTGAGCCAGGCAGTGGTGGCACACGCCTTTAATCCCAGCACTCAGGAGGCAGAGGCAGGCAGGATCTCTGTGAGTTCAAGCCCAGCCTGGTCTACAAGAGCTAGTTCCAGGACAGGCTCCAAAGCCACAGAGAAACCCTGTCTCGAAAAACCAAAAAGAAAAAAAGAAGAAGACTGCTTGAAGAAGGCCTCAGTTATCTGTCGCTAGCCCATCTACACAGTAATTTGTAAGCTCTAAATCAAGAATGGCTGGGATCTGTCTTAAAGTCCCTTAGAAAATAGGTGTGATGGCACATGCCTCAAATCCCAACACTTAGTAAGCTAAGTTCACTATTGAATGTGAGGCCAACCGGGAACATATAGTGAGTCTCTGTCTCAAAAGGAAATTGCAGTGGATATTGCAGAGGAAAGTCACATAAAAGGGAGGAAATTAAATTCTGTGATTTGTAACATTTGTATCTATTTTTGCTATATGTATGCAAGAATTTTGCTTTTGCCATAACAGAACCAAATAAATAAATTTGCTTATATTCAAAATAAGTATTTATATTTTCATAATAATATACTAATATTATTAGGTACATATCTAACAGCCATGGTATTATAAAATAAACAGCTTACTATTAAAATATTAAACAAAACTGTTCAGAATAAATAAGTTATATTGAATCAGGATGATCAAAATAGGTAAAAAATATTTTTATTCATGGTAATAGGAAGTTTCAAACATGAGCTCATAGTACTGTCATTTTGTTGATAACCAGAAAGCAGAAACAGGATATAAAATACAATAATGGGTAAATTCCAAACAGGAAATAGTACATAAACTATACTTGCCAGTAAGTGAGAAAAATAATGTTTTTTGTGATATAAAAGGATGATATCAGGTGAACTACAGTTTTACTAGATAGAATATATATAGCAGACACAGTCCCCTTAGTGCAAACTGTCATCCTGATATGCAAATCTCAATGTATGTGTGTGTGCATATGTATGTATGTGTGTGTGGGTTTGTGTATGAAAGAGTGAGAGATAGAGACAGAGAGAGATAAGGTTTTAGTTAGAAGGTAAGTAATACTCTGGTCATGTCCAAACCTAAGGAATTAATACTGTTAATTATATACTTACTTGATATAATAAAATCACATGAGTTCTATAAAGTGATGGCTGAAGAAATAAACAATGTAATCTTATTTCTTTATAAAATAAATCCTAAAATTTTTGCCTAGCCAGAAACTATATTTCTTTTTTTAAACATTGCCTGTTAAAGTGAAAGTTCAGTGTCCCAACTGAATTACGTCTCTGTTTGCTCTCCTGACTACTACTCCCCTCGTCATCTCTATTTTCTCTGCCTAGCAGCTCTCCTTACCTATTTCTGTCTTAATTCCATTTTCTGGTTTCTCTTTTTTTTTTATTGGCAATGCTACACAATTGTGTCTTCTGATTCTTGTTTAGCAATCCCAGTAGCCACGAGATCAGAGATCTGATCCTAAGCAGGGTTGAAAATTACATTCATAGAAATATGTGCCGAGTAAAGATTCTTTTTGGCAATAGTAAATCATTATGATACCTGCTATAAAGATAGACAGATAGCTTTAAGAAATAACACAGATTTGAGGATAAACACAAGCAGTGTGCAATTCATAGAAAAAACACCTGTATTTTTAGAAGCAGGAACAAACAGGTACAGGGAACAAATAAACCTACAATGCTAAGTTAATTATCAATTTACCCAGGCAAGAAGGAAAAAGTTCAAAATCCGTCTTCACATGTCTCCTATATAAGATACTCACAATCTCTGTTTATCATCTGGATATAATTTCAGGAGACCTAAGTTCAGTTGCTAAGACTGCTAAGGGTTCTGCTTCTCTCCCACAATGGGAGATTGCACATTTATACTGACTCGAATGCTGTTCATCTGCTGTTTTTTGATGGTACACTGCACTCAACGTAAGAAATTTTCACTTCTTTTATTTCTATAGGTTGATAACATAATGAACTAATTAGGTTTCAGTGTCCAAGTCTAAGGAATTAACCAGCATTCTAACCAAAGTTCTGCTATTAAAAATTTGCAATTTCTGGACATATCTCCTTTATTAGAGGTGTTTACTTTCTGAAAGGATTTTTTTCTTCTGAAGCTAATGTGTTTGTTTCTGATCTTTTAGGTAAACATGAAATGTGAAAAAAAATCTATGGTAAAATAAGTAAAAATTTGAGTTGAGTGGATGCTGTAAATTGATTTAGGCTACTTAACCAATTTGTTTCTCTGAATGTGGAAAAGTTGTAAACTGTTTTTCAGAAAACTTTCAAACTGAAATGTATTAAGTTATAATTTATTTGTTATAATCAATTCACATTGGTTGTTATAAAATTGTGGTTGAAGAAATAGATGATGTAATCATATGTGTCTATAAAATAAAGCCTAAAATTGTTGCCAACCCAAGAACTATATTTCTTTTTCTTAACAGTGCCTGATAAAAACAGATGTGGCTTAAATTTCCCCTAAGCAGCAATATTTGGCCCAGTAATTGTGGTGGGGATTTCTCTAATGTGCAGTTAGAGGGAACATTTTGGTCAGATGAAGTTGCTTTCATATTTAAAAAACTAGAACCAAACTTTTAAAGTACTATACTGTAGTTTTGTTTTTTCTTACAAATTCCATTATGTGTTGTGGTGTTTCTCTTTTGTTCCTTTGAGTAATATATTTAAATAGCAAAATCAGTAAAAGTTTGGTTTCCTTCTGGGTTCTACAGGTCTAATCTTCATTATCTATCATCTCCTATACCAAATACCATGATTCAGACAATTATGAAATCTCACTCTATAAACACTTTGTTTTTGTGTCTGTGCTGGTGGAGGATCAAAACAATTTGCCATTTGGTGAGGGGATTAAGATTTTTGTGCTTCAAAGATGACCCCAGCTAAGACACCTAGCAACAGTAGAGAGGGTGCCTGAACTGGCCTTCCCTGTAATCAGATTGGCGATTACCCTAATTCTCATCATAAAATCTACATCCAGTAAAGGATGGAAGCAAATGCAGAGATCTACAGCTATGTACTGGGCCCGAGCTCTGGGAGTGCTGTTAAAAGGGAGGAGGGGCTGTACAAGCCAGAGGGGTCAAGGTGATTACAGAGAAACCTATAGACACAGCTGACCTGAGCTAGTGGGACTTCAGGAACTCTGGACTGACAGCTAGAGATCCTGCACCAGGACCAACCAAGGTCCTCGGCATGTGTGTGACAGCTGTGTAGCTTGGTCTGTTTGTGGGGCCCCTAGCAGTGGGATCAGGACCTGTCCTTGGAGTTTGAGCTGGCTTTTGGGAACCCAGTCCCCAAACTGGGTTGCCTTGCTCAAACTCGTTGCAAAGGGAGGAGCTTGGTCCTGCCTCAACTTGGTGTCCCCTGCTGTGTTGACTCCTGGGATGCCTTAACCTTTCTGACTGGTGACTGCAGAGGAGTGGATGGGGGGAGGCGGAGAAGGTATAAGGGAGGTGAGGGAAATGGGAGGAGAGAAGGGAGGAGAAACTGTGGTTGGGGTGTAAAATAAATGAAAAATAAATAAATAAATAAAATAGCAAACAAATTTAAATATTTTTGTGCTTTATGGGTCCTATGATTTTTAGCAAGTCTTCTTCACTTGTTTCTGGACGTTCTAACGTTTTTCTCAGTTATCATTGGGAATGCTTTAGGGAGGCCTTGAAAAAAATCATTATGTGTTGGAGCTGAAATGCCTGCTACTCTCAGAGGCTTACTAGTCGGGTGCTTTTTAAAAATAATATTACTTAAAATAGATTCTTCTCTCATACAACACATCCTTAGCACAGTGTCCCCTCTGTCCACTCCTCCCGTTCCCCCACCTCCCCTCTAGCTCCATCCTCTCCTCTGTTTCTCTTCAGAAAACAGCAGGCTTCCAAGAAACAACAACCAAAGACAACAAAACAAGATACAATGAGACAAGGTAAAAGTTCTCACACCAAGGAAGGACAAGGCAAACCAACAGGAGGAAAAGAGTCCCGAGAACAGGAAAAATAGTGATAGAGACATCCAATGGCTTCTTTAATCTACCAGTGTCCTTTTGAAGAAAAGAGAATGCAGTTATTTTTCCAGGATAATAGGAATAAATTGAGGTTAAGCATGCCAGTTGCACACTGCCTCAAACTTTGGATAGGATATTTTTGTTTCTTTTTCAGAAAAGTATACTCAAGTTTAGGATGAAAAAACATTAGATAACCTTTTGCCCAAAATGTTATGGACTGACTTTATAAAACCATATTTTCAAAATAACCAGTATAAAATAGTATAAAGAAAAGATATTTGGATATTCATCTTGAATTTTGAGGCCTAATCTTTATCAATATAATATTTGGAAATATTAAAGTAGTATGAACCTATTTTCATTTTAAAATTCTTTTTTCCTTTAATGAAAATATAATTTCATCATCTTCCCCCCATGTCTCTTTTCTCCTGCTCCCTCCCACATGAACAATTATCTTTACATTCAGAACTTGGCACATGTGTAGTATGTACATTTGAAACATGTTTTTCTTTTTGTTGAGATGTTTCTTAAATTTTATTGTTTACAGCCAATTGTACATCTGTGAGAGACTTTGATGATTGTCTAGGAAACATAACAAATTTCTGCCCCAATGACATTGCCTGTGCATGCAAAGATGAAAAGCCTTTCTGCAAGTAAGTAGTATTTATGCTGTAGGAAAAGGAAACAGAGTAGATTGTAAGTAATTTTGTCTGTTTTTATTTGTTTGGTATATGCAATCCTGTAATACTTGAATATAATAATGTAATCAGAAACCGCTCCTATGCATATGGGACAATGATTATGGTCTTCTTCCTAGATGCTTTCCTTTGGTTTTATGAGATTAATACCATTCATATTTGTTTTCTGCAGATAGTCTTTTGCAGTTAGGTTAGATTATATATTATATAATATATATATATTCTTAGTAAACTATTTTATAACTCTAAAAAGGAAAATTAGGTATGTATTATTTTGTTTAGTAATGAATAAAGGTCTTTTGTTTCCAAATCAGCATATGATTTAGATATTCTATGACATATGACAGTCTTTCTTTTTTCCAGTTTTGAAAGCATAAAAGTATGTTGAGTCATAAATTTTTATTTTAAAGTAAATTCACATATATTTTCTATTTTTCTAATCATAAAAATGAGAGTGATTGAAAGAGAAGATAGTACATGAATAAGAAGGCTTGCCTCATTGACTGAAACAGAGGATACCCAGGGAGGACCCTATAATGAAAATGAATAATAACATCACTGTGTATAGGCAAGGGATCTGAGGTTTGAAACATTTTGCATTTAGAAAAGTGCAGAAATGCTCTAGACATTCCAAATGACTGTACTTGCATTTCTGTGTGTGTACTATTTTATCTCTTTTCTTTATAAGGGTTTATTAAATGAATCAATAATTGAATGAGAGTGTTTGCCTAGTAAAATACTGGAATCACTGAAGACAATGAAAAATGATTTTAAACAGTAAGGCATTGAAGTTGGCCCTGTTTGCATGTACATGTATTCTCAGCTATTCTGGAGGCAGGGACAGTGGGGATTGCTTAATCACATTCATTCCAGGGCATTCTTGCTACAAAATAGAAAGTCATATCTCAAAAACAGTAACAACAAAACCAAAAGTTTTACTTTTCCCCCCTTTTATTGAAAATAGACTCTTTTCTCATACAATATATCCTGATTAAAGTTTCCCTCCCTCTACTCCTCCTAGTTACTCCCCACCTCCCATCTCTTCTGGATCCACCCCTTTTCTGTCTCTCATTAGAAAAGAAAGGGCTTCTGAGAGAAAACAACAAAATATGACAAAATCAAATGTAAAAAGATTAAGTAAAATCTATCATATCAAAGGTGGACATGGTAACCCAATAGGAGGAGAAGAGTCCCAAGGGCAAGCACAAGAATCAGAGACCAACCCGCCATTCTCACAGGAGTCCCATAAAAATATTAAGCTAAAGGCAATAACATGTATGCATAGGACTTGTTGCAGACCCAAGAAGGCCCTGTGCATGCTGCTTCAGTCTTTATGACTTCAGGTGAGCCTTGCTTAGTTGATACAGAAAGCCTTGTTTTCCTGGTATCCTCCATCAGCTCTGGCTCTTAAACTCTTTCCATTTCTTCTTCCCTGGGATTCCCTGAGCTGAAAGGAGAGGAATTTGATGGAGTTATCTTATTTAGAGATATGTGTTCCAAGGTCTCTCTTTGTACTATTTGGCTGTGATTTTTTTTGTATTTGTTCCTGCTGCAGGAGTAAGCCTCTCTGACAATGAGAAAATAAGGCACTGGCTTATGAGTATAGCAGAATATCATTAGGAGTCATTTTATTGATACTTTTTTAGACTAGTAGTATTTGGTTTTATGCTAGGTCTATGGAATATGAAGTCTCTGGTTCTTGGTTACCTAAGCAGTATCATGTGTGTGTTCCTTCTCATGGATGAGGCCTTAAGTCCCATCATATATTGATTGTCTAGACCCACAAGTTTTGTGCCAAAATTGCCATGGCATATTTTGCAGACAGGACAGATTGTAGGTCAAAGGTTTTGTGGCTGGGTTGGTGTTTAAACTTCTCTTTCAGTAGCCTGAAGAGTACTTTTCCACACCAAGAAGACTAGAACATAGTGGTAAAGACTCCATGTACATATCGACTTGATTTCTTCATGTTCAATGAGTTGTGTATTTGTGGTTCTCCATGATGGGGCCCTGATGTCAGTTTGCAGAGAGAAACCGTTTGTCTTAGCAACAGATGGGTTGTTTGGGGATTTCCACAGGACAATTTTTGCCAAGAACTCAACTGAATGCAACCCAGTCCTCCTACTGGAAGCCTTGCCTTGCTACAAGAGATAGCCACTTGAGACTCTGTATCCCCATGACTAGGATTCCTCATTAGGATCATCTTCATACATTCTGGGAAGTTTTCACACCACTAATTTTCCACATACCCCCAAATGTCCCCCAATTCCAGCTTTCTCCCTTTCCATCCCATCTCTTCCAGCATGATCCCCAGTTTCCATACCATCACCCACCCCTCCCAGGGAGATTCATGTATCCCCCAGAGCCCTTCTCTTTCGCTCTCTGGTTTAGGGATTGCAACTTGGATTATCATTTACTTAATGGCTAATATCCATGTATAAGTAGATATATACCATATTTATCCCTCTAGATCCTGGTTAGTTCACTCAGGATGATTTTTTTCTAGTTTCATACATTTGCCTGCAAATTTCATAAGGTTAGCCATTTTTTAATAGTTGAGTAAACTACATTGTGTAAATGTACCACATTTTCTTTATCCATTCTTCTATTGATGAATATCTTGGTTGTTTCCACATTCTGGCTATTATGAATAAAGCTGCAACGAACATGGTTGAGCAAGTATCCTTATGGTGAGAAGGAGCATTTATTGGGTATATGCTCAAGGATATAGCTGAATCTTGAGGTAGATCAATTCCCAACTTTCTGATGAACTGCATACTGATTTCCATAATGACTTACAAATTTGCACTCCCACTAGTAAAGGAGGAATGTTCTCCCAGCTCCACATCCTTGTCAGCATGAACTGCCACATGTGTTATTGATCTTAGCCATTCTGATGGGTGTTAGATAAAATCTCAAAGTAATTTTGATTTGCATTTCCCTGGTGGCTAAGGATGCTGAGCATTTCCTTAAATGTTTTTCAGTCATTTGAGTTTCCTCTATTGAGAATTCTGTTTAGATATCTACCCCACTTTTTAATTATATTATTTAATTTTTTGACATGTAGTTTATAACATGAGGGCCGGCTTGTCGGGGTTTCTGTCCTGCCCAGTTCCCACAGCCAGTACAGGTAAATCCCAAAGAAAATCACACAGAGGTCTCCAGAAGATTATAAACTGATTGGCCCATTAGTTCAGGGTTCTTATTAGCTCTTGTAGCTTATATTAACCCATTATCCTTATCTATGTTAGCCACATGGCTCAGTACCTTTTTCAGCGGGGCAGGTCACATCTTGCTTCTTAGGTGGTCTGGGCAGGACTGTGGAGGAGTGGGCTTCCTCCTTCCCAGCATTCTCCTGTTTTCATTGTCCCACCTTTACTTCCTGTCTGGTTGTCCCACCTATACTTCCTTCCTGGCCAATCAGCATTTATTTAAAACACGATTGACAGAATACAGACAATTCTCCCACACCACTTCCCCCTCTTTTTTTTTAAACAAAGGAAAATATCCATAGTCCATGTTTTGGAAATGTGGGCATAGTATTTCAGGCTACTTCCAGCTGGTTGGGGGTACTGATAATCTTATGGGGACCTAAAGAAAATTTAGAGTTATGATCAAGTCCTGACTGGAGTATCCTGTGAGGCTTTATCATCTCAGGCAGCATCTTGAATCTGTTCTGGATGTAGAACTAAGACATCTGGGCCATCTGTACCTACCAAATATTTCTCAGGTGTTCTTCCTTGATCAAACCTGATTTTTCTTAACTCAGAATGAATCCACAGCCTCTCATTTCCTGTGGAAACAAAAGCAAAATCTCTTCTCCAAAGTAACATATCTTTTGACTTCAATATTGAAGTCAAGGTATTTTCAAAATGCCTATCTTGGGTTAGTTCAGCAGCATTTATAAGCAAATATCTTTTAGTAGCTGTTGCTCCTTCCTCAGCATTCAAACAATTCAAAGAGAACATAATAACATACAATATCCAGATTCTCTGTGTATTTTTCATCTTTATGTGGCTTTATTTTAACCTCTATTTCTCTTATTTTTACTTTTAACTTTTGGCTTTTGAGACAGTTTCTCTGTGTATCTTTGTCCTGGAACTACCTCTGTAAACCAGGCTATCCTTGAACTCACAGAGTTCCACCTGCCTCTGCCTCCCAGGCATTGGGATTAAAGGTGTGTGCTACCATACTTTGAACTCACAGAGGTCTGCCTGCCTCTGTCTACCAAGTGTTGGAATTAAAGTTGTGTACCATCACACCGAACTACTATATTTCTTTCTTTTTTTATTTTAATGACTTTAACCTTTAGCCTGCATATATTTTTACATACTGTAAACCATTTAGAGGTTTTCTTCATCTTTGAATCTCTCTTTACTGTATATGTCTCTTTTTCTGACCACATGAGTCTTTAATTTACCAAGCAATGTGGGTAGAATTAAAGCCGTGGCTTTGACAGCTGGATCCAGCCCATTCCTTAGCTTTGTGAGATTCCAGGCTCATGGTGGAGGTACTGGCCAGAGCCATATTTATTGCCACAACTCTATGGCGTTTCAAGGTCCCTGCCAGCAAGCAAGCTGCAGCATTCTGCTCACAAACCACATTCAAATGCTCCGTATTCAGACCACCTGCCTGAAAGAGTCAGAGCTTGTCCTGGCAGGATGGCCCAGAAAGCTGGCATTTTAAAACTGTGCAGCTTTTTTTGCTGCTACGGCTGAAAACTGAAAAGCATGTGGTCAGCTTTTCATCAACACTATTTAAGTGTTTCATGGCAGGACCTCTTAAAGAGCTGCAGGGTTTTGCAGCTAAAGCTGAGTCAGGAAGCCTCTCTTAGATGAGAGCACTTGATTGCCTCTAGCAAGCAGAGCAGACCCAAGAAATTGTTGCTACCAAGAAAACATGTTTTACTTTATTCTTTCCTAAGCTTTCTTGGGCTTTAGGTGGATGCAGTTATCCACACATTGGGTGGCCATTCTGTAACATGAAGGGCCTGATTTTCTAGATATATAGAGATATATTTCAGTTAAATAGGCATTCTTCATATCTTTCAAAGACAACAGAATATGGCATTTAATGTATAATTAGGAAATATAGGTTGTTAATAGATAATCATTGATATAGTCAAGCTTGTAGTCATGTTAGTTAGATTTTCTAGACATATAGAGGTATATTTCAGTTAGATAGACATTCTTCATATCTTTCAAAGACAACAGAATATGGCATTTAATGTTTTAGTAACTTAGGACTTTTCATGACAATGAGACATGTCTGCTCCTGGCAGCACCAGCTACTTCAAGAGGAAGATGGGCATCGAAGAGGCTCCTTATGGAGTTTGATAGCCATTTGGGCAAGAAACTGCTCTTGCCTGGACTGTTGCATAAACTGGACACAAAGAACCTGCAGAGACAGGACTGCTAAACTTGCCTAAAGATGAGATGATCCTTTGGGGTTCCTGATTCATAAAAGAGTCTGTGAGACATTCTGCAGGACACAGAAGAAAGTGACTGAACTGTCTTTAAAATTTCCTGGTTCATGGAAGTGTCTGCTGAATACTGTGGGCCTGTAGGCTGACGATGAATGCCCCAACGGTACAGAGGAACTTTGGGTGACTATACAGGCAGCGAGATGTCTCTGTCACTTCTAGAGTTTTGGAACTTGCTTACAATGCACTTCTCATTTACTTATGTAATATTATATCCTTCTGGAGTCTTTGATGGAGTTGAAGAATAGATAGATAGTTATAATTATAGTTTTCCTTTGTTATGATAAAAGATAAAGTAGATATAAATATGGTAATTGTAGTTCTTGCTTAATAACTGTTTTGTTATATGTAATTTTACTATGTTAAAATGTAAGCCTTTCTTTTTCATTTAAACAGAAAAAGGGGAAATGGTATAGGAGGTTCTTCTGTATTTGTGTAGCTTTCATTGGTGAGTAAAGAAACTGCCTTGGCCTTTTGATAGGGCAGAAATCAGGTAGGTGGTGTAGACAGAACAGAATGCTGGGAAGAAGGGCAGTGTGGCAGATGCCATGGTTCTCTTGCCCAAGACTGACACTGGTTAGAAGCTTTCCTGGTAAGCCATGACCTTGTGGTGAACACAGATTAATATAAATGGGTTAGATCAAGAGTGAGAGTTGTCCAAGAAGAAGCTAGATATAATGGGCCAGGCAGTAATTTAATTAATACAATTTCCGTGTGCTTATTTCGGGGCTTAAGCTAGCTGGGTGGCCAGAAGCCAGGCAGCTGGGACCAAAGGCAGGCCTGCTCCTCCTCACTACAGTAGTTTCTTGAGTTCTTTATATAGTTTAGATATTAGCCCTCCATCAGACATAGAGTTGGTAAAAACTTTTCCAATTCTGTAGACTACAACTTTGTCTAATTGACAGTATTGTTGCATGAGGAGGAGCAGGCTGTGTCCTGCTGCCCAGATTCTGGCCGTTGGCCTGCTTTTGGTTTTGAAATAATTATACAGAAACTGTATTTATTGAATTACTGACTGGCCCATTAGTTCTAGCCTCTTATTGGCTAACTCTCACATCTTGATTAACCCATTTTCATTAATGTGTATCGCCACTTGACTGTGGCTTACCAGCATGAGTCTAAGCAGTGTCCGTCTTGGCCAGGAGAATCATGGCGTCTGCCACACTTCCCTTCTTCACAGCATTCTGTTCTGTCTACTCCACCCACCTAAGGGCTGCCCTGTCAAAAGGCCAAGGCAGTCTCTTTATTTAATCAATGAAAACTATACAAATGAAGAAGCACCTCCTACACCATATCCCCTTTTTCTGTTTAAACAAAAAAGGCTTTTATTTTAACATAGTAAAATTATATATAACAAAACAGTTATCAAGTAAGAATTATAGTTATAATATTTAGATCTAATTTATTTTTTATTATAACAATGGAAAACTATTACTATAACTATTTATTTTTAACTCCATTAAAGACTCCAGAAGGATAAAATATTACCTAAGTAAACAAGAAATAAGTAACTTTTAAACTCTAGAAATGACAGAGACATCTCGCTGCCTGGACAGTCACCCAAATTATTTTGTACCATTTGGTATCCATCTTTAGCCTACAGGCCCATAGTATTTAGTAGACATTTTCATGAAGTAGGCAATTTTAAAGACAGTTTAGTCACTTTTTTTGCATTTTGTATAATGTTTTGCATACTCTTTTATGAAGCAGGAACCCTGAAGGATCATTTCACCTTTAGGCAAGTTTAGTAGTCCTCTCTCTGCGGGTTTTTTGTGTCCAGTTTATGCAACAGTCCAGGCAAGAGCAGTTTTTTGTCCAAATGGTTAACAAACTCCATAAGGAGTCTCTTCGATGCCCATCTTTCTCTTGAAGTAACTGGTGTTGCCAGGAGTAGATGTGTCTCGTTTTGAAAAGTCCTAAGTTATTAAAACACTAAATGCCATATTTTGTCATCTTTGAAAGATATGAAGAATGTCTATCTAACTGAAATATATCTCTATATATTTAGAAAATCTAACTATCATGACTACAAGCTTGATTATATCAATGATTATCCATTAACAACCTATATTTTTTAATTATACATTACATTTTTAAATGAGCTACCTAATTACAATACCTTAATCAAAATCAGAAACGCATATACATATAACAAAATTGACCTTAAATTTATATCAATAAAGTAAAATTTATACCAGTGTAAATTATTTATATCCATATCATATCCCCTTTTAAATGTAAAAGAAAATTTATAAACAATATTTGGGAATATGGGAGGCAAACTGTTCCATGAGGAGGAACAGGCTGTGTCCCACTGCCCAGATCCCAGCCGCTGGCCTGCTTTTGGTCCTGAAATAATTATACAGAAACTGTATTTATTGAATTACTGCCTGGCCCATTAGTTCTAGCCTCTTATTGGCTAACTCTCACATCTTGATTAACCCATTTTCATTAATGTGTATCACCACTTGACTGTGGCTTACTGGCATGAGTCTAAGCAGCGTCCGTCTTGGCCAGGAGAATCATGGCGTCTGCTACACTTCCCTTCTCCCCAGCATTCTGTTCTGTCTACTTTGCCCACCTAAGGGCTACCCTATCAAAAGGCCAAGGCAGTCTCTTTATTTAACCAATAAAAGCAATACAAATAAAGAAGCACCTCCTACACCACAGTATCTTTTGCCTTACAGAAACTTATAGTTTCATGAGGTCCCATTTATTAATTTTTGATCTTGGTGTTTATGCTGTTAGTGTTATATTGAGGAAGTCATCTCTTGTGCCAATGTGCCAAAAGATATTTCCCATTTTCTCTTCTATCAAGTTCAATGTGACTAGTTTTATACTGTCTTTGATCCACTTGGACTTGACTTTTGTGCAAGGTGATAAGTATGGATTTACTTGCAGTCTCTGCATGCAAACAACTAGATTAACCAGCATCATTTGTTGAAGATGATATATTTTTCTCATGTATATTTCTTTTTTCTTTATCAAATATCAGGTGTCCTTTTACATGTAAACCAAAAAATTTAATGATAAACATTTTTTGTAATACCATCTTGCATACTTATATTTCTCCTTTTTATTTATTCTTTGTGTCTTTCACACCATGTGTGTCCATCCCATTCATTTCCCTGTCCTTCATCTCCACCCTGTATCCACCCTTTGTCCTTGCACCTCCCCAGTGCCCAAAACAAAATAAAATAAAATTTAAGAGAAGGAAGAAAGAGAAGAAAAAAATCAATCTCATCATGGAAGCTGTGGTGTGAAACAGTGAGTCACACAGTAACCCTTTTATCCATCTATGTTTATTTGCAATTGTTCATTGCAGCCTTTGGTCTGGTTTGAGGTCTCTGTTTTCTGCTACACTATTGATACTGGGCCCTCACTGGAATTCCTCTTGGTTATCCTCTTGTTGCCTTGTGTCGTGGAAATCCTGAAGGTTAGGGGCTGCAGGCATGGTCCTTTCACGTGCTTCGGCAGATCACAGATGGAGTAGGTGTTGGGGTGGTCCAACACACAACCCTGGTTTGGGGCCTGGGTTAGTTGCATGGTTGGTCAGCATGCCATTTCTCCTTTGTCCTTACCAGCAGGTTGAGCTCTACTGCATTGTCCTGGCGAGTTCACACCTGGCAATAATAAGCAAGGGGTTGGACCAGTTCTTTTCCTTTCATGTCCCTAGGGTCAGATCTCCCACACCTACACCTTCAGGATCAACACTACTGTGTTGCCCAGGTGTGGCATAGGAGCCACTCTCCAGAGTGTTGCAACTAATGAAGGGGCAGGACCAGCTCTCCTGTTCTTATGACCTCAATGCCAGTTCTTTCACCTGCTTCAGGCATTGATAGGCATGGCGATATCTCTCCCCTGCCCATGCCACTAAATGAGAGATGAGTAATAGGGACAGCTCTCCCATTGTGGGGGAACAGCCTTAACAAAAATACCTCTTGCCAGGGTAGGGGCATGGGGATGTAGAAACATTAGTAAAGAATATGAAGATGCATAAAAAAAATAATAAAACAGAAACCATAGAGTAGTACCAGGAGGGCATTCCAGTGAATTCTAAAATTGACCACGTTTAATTTTCCATATACTTTTATACACTAATACAAAAAAAGAAAAAGGCAACAAAAGACTTCTTTAACATGATACAAAGGACAACTCTTTTAACATTTTGAGACATCAAGTCATTAGCATTCTGTTGTTTAGGCAATGAAGCTACCTTAGACCAAGTATCCTGAAGGCAGCCACTCCTCAGCTAACCTCATATTACAAAAGGAGCAGAAGTATACCTACATATCCCGACCATCTGTCAGAATGGAAATAGGCTCACATTTTTGGGCCTCCACATCTCATGCTCACAAGTTTGGAGCTGGCTCACCCACATCTCCAACCAACAGGATTGGCTCCATTGTGGTACATAGGGAAGGTGCAGGGTCTGCTCTCTCAAGTGTTGTAGCTGGTGGTGGGCAGGGGTAGCTCTCATACACTTCTTACTCAAGACCACACCTCAGGCATTAATGGGTGGGGGGAAGCATCTCTTCCCAATCCATGCCACCATATGGCAGATGAGGGGTGGGGCCCGATCTCCCATGCTCACATTTCTAGATCATCTAACCTGTGTCCTGGTCAACAGGGTCAGCTTCACTATGCTTCCCTGTTGGGCCCACTATGACAAGTGTTGCAGCTGGTAAAAGGGTCCAGGTAAAAGATTGGCCATAGATACCTGGAGGTGTTAGGAGCAAGGGGGGAGGAGGAAATGATAACCTTTTTTAAAAAAATATATAATATAATGATATTATTTCCCTCTATTCCTTATTCCAAATCCTTCCATGACTTCCCCCACCATTTTATATTCCTGGTCTCTTATTCCTTGTTATTATTACCTTTCAAATATTCTTTTAAAATTAAAGTGGTAATAAATAACATATTCTAAAGTTATACCCAAGGAGTGAGAAGTGAATGTAATACATTAAACATGTATAAGCAATTTTATAATTTAAAAAATATTTTAAAATTAGTCTCATTCTGCTGATTTCTGGTGGCAGAATCGCCATTTTCAGACTAAGGCAGGCCTGAGCAGCCTCTGTGGGAGCATCAGGCAATATCTGGGAACAATGAGTGACCTTGAGTATGACTAGAACTGTGGCCATGACTCCACTGGCATCTGGAGGAATGATCACCAGAGGCACAGCCCCAACTACACCAATTAGAGAGAAAATGGGCAGACAACAAGGTAAGAATACACGCAACAAACCAAAGAGCAACACAGCACCACCAAAAGCTAGTGGCTCTACAACAGCAAAACTTGAACACCCCAACCCAGATGAAACAGAAGAAAACTACCTAAAAAATAACTTTAGAAAAAAGTCTGAGGCCCTTAAAGAGGAAATGAAAAATTCTCTCAAAGAAGTAGAGGAAAAGGAAAAAAAATAGAGGTAATCAAAAAATCGATGAAAGAAAACCAAGAAAAAGCAATCAAATAGGTGAAAGAAACAATTTAAAACTGAAATAGAGACAATAGTGAAAACACAAACTGAGGGGATTCTGGAAATGGAAAATAGGGGTAAATGATCAGGAACAACAAATGCAAGCATAAACAGCAGAACAGAAGAGATGGAAGAGAGAATCTCAGGTATTGAAGATACAATAGAGGAAATAGATTCATTGGTGAAAAAAATTTAAATCTAACAAAAGCTTAACACAAAATATTCAAAAAATTTGGGACACCATGAAAAGACCAAACCTAAGAATAATAGGGATAGAAGAAAAGAAGAACTCAAAGGCACAGAAATTATACTCAACAAAATCATAGAAGAAAACTTTCCCAACTCAACTAGGTATATGCTTATGAAAGCACAAGAAGCTTACAGAATACCAAATAGACTGGATCAAAAGAAAGTCCCCTTGCCACATAATAATCAAAACACTAAACATACAGAATAAAGAAAGAATAAGAGGTGCAAAGGAAAAAGGCCAAGTAACATAAAAGGCAGACCTATCAGAATTACACCTGACTACTCAATGGAAACAAATAAAGCCAGAAGGTCCTGGTCAAACATTATGGAGACCTTAAGAGACCACGGATGCCAGCCCAGAGTACTATAACCAGCAAAACTTTCAACCACCATAGATGGAGAAAACAAGATATTCTACAACTGAAACAGGTTTAATTCACAAATCCAATCCTACACGAAGTACTACAGGGAAAACTTTAACCCAAGGAAGTCAGCTACACCCTCAAAAACACAGATAATAGATGATCTCACAGCAGCAAATACCAAAGATGATAAATGAACTCACAACAGCATCACAAAAAAGAAGAACTAAAATAACAGGAACTGATCATTAATATCCCTTAATATAAATGGACTCAGCTCACCTATAAAAAGACACAGGCTAACAGATTGGATATGAAAACACAATCCATCCTTCTGCTGCATACAAGAAACACACCTCAAATTCAAAGACAGACATCCTCTCAGAATAAAGGGTTGGAAAACAATTTTCCAAACAAATGGACCTAAGCAACAAGCTGGTGTAGCTATCCTAATGTGTTACAAAATAGATTTCACACTAAAATCAAAAGAGACAAAGAAGGACATTTGTCACAGGAAAAATCCATCAAGAGGAAATCTCAATATTGAACATTGATGCCCCAAATGCAAGGATGGGATTAAAGGTGTGTGCTACCACACCTTGAACTCACAGAGATCTGTCTGCCTCTGCCTCCCAAGCTTTGGGATTAAAGGTGTGTGATACCACACCTTGAAGTCACAGAGGTCAATCTACCTCTGCCTCCCAAGTGTTGGGATTAAAGGTGTGTACCACCACACCCAACTACTGTCTTTCTTTTTTATTTTAATGACTTTAACCTTTAGCCTGCATATATTTTTAACACACTGTAAACCATTTAGAGGTTTTCTTTGTCTTTGAATCTCTCTTTACTGTATATCTCTCTTTTTCTGACTACACAAGTCTTTAATTTACCAAGCAATATGGGCAGGATTAAAGCCGTGGCTTTGACGGCTGGATCCAGCCCATTCCTTAGCTTTATGAGATTCCAGCCTCACAGCTAAGGCACTAGCCAGAGCCATGTTCACTGCCACAACTCTATAGCATTTCAAGGTCCCTGCCAGCAAGCAAGCTGGAGTAGTGTGCTCAGAAACCACACTCAAATGCTCCATAGTCAGACTACCTGCCTGAAAGTGTCAGAGTTTGCCCTGGCAGGATGACCCAGAAAGCTGGCATTTTAAAACTATGCAGCTTTTTTTTCCTGCTATGGCTGAAAACTGAAAAGCACGTGGTCAGCTTTTCATCAACACCATTTAAGTGTTTCGTGGCAGGACCTCTTAAAGAGCAGAAGGGTTTTGCAGCTAAAGCTGAGTCAGGAAGCCTCTCTTAGATGAGAGCACTTGATTGCTTTTAGCAAGCAGAGCAGACCCGAGAATTTGCTGCTACCAAGAAAACATGCTTTACTTTATTCTTTTTCAAGGTTTCTCAGGCTTTCTGTGGATGCAGCTATCCATGTAGGTGCCATTCTCTAACATGAGGGCCGCTTGTCGGGATTTCTGTCCTACCCAGTTCCTGCAGCCATTTAGCCCCAAAGAAAATCACACAGAGGTCTCCAGAAGATTATAAACTGATTGGCCCATTAGCTCAAGCTTCTTATTAGCTCTTGTAGCTTATATTTACCCATTATTCTTATCTATGTTAGCCACATGGCTCAGTACCTTTTTCAGTGGGGCAGGTCACATTCTGCTTCTTCGGTGGTCTGGGCAGGAGTGAGGAGGAATGGGCTTCCTCCTTCCCAGCATTCTCTTGGTCTCATCGCCCTGCCTCTCTTTCCTGTCTGGTTGACCCGCCTATACTTCCTGCCTGGCCAATCAGCATTTATTTAAAACGTGATTGTCAGAATGAGACAATTATCCTGCACCAACAGATCTAAACAGAGTACTCTCAACAGACAAATCTCAAAGGGATGAAAGATACTTAATGAAATCCTCAACATTCTTAGCCATCAGACAAATGCAAATCAAAACAACTTTGAGAATCCATCTTACACCTATCATAATGGCCAAGATCAAAAACACCGATGATAGCTTATACTGTAGAGGGTGTGGTTTAAAAAGAACACTCCTCCATTGCTGGTGGGAGTGCAAGCTTGTGCAGCTGCTTTGGAAATCAGTATGGTGATTTCTCAGAAAATAAGGAAGCAATCTACCTCAAGACCCAGTAATACCACTTTTTTGTATATACCCAAAGGATGCTTAATCGTACCATAAGGACATTTCTTCAAGTATGTTCATAGCAGCATTATTCATAATAGCCAGAACTTGGTAACAACCTAGATGCCCCTCAACCAAAGAATGGATAAAGAAAATGTGGTACATTTACACAGTGGTTTTAAAAAAAAATGTGTGTCTTGAAATTTGCAGGCAAATGGATGGATCTAGATAAAAACATATTGAGTGAGGTAATCCAGACCCAGAAAGATGAGCATCATGTGTACTCACTCATAAGTGGATAGTAGCTGTAAAGAAAAGGCTAACGAACCTATAGTCCATGACCCCAAAGAAGCTAAGTAACAAGGTGAACCCTAAGAGAAGCATATATAGATCCCCCTGGGAAGGGGAAATAGACAAGATCTGAGAAAATGGGGAGTATGGGGTGGGGGGAGAAGGGAGGATGGAAGGGGAGGAGATTTTATTTATTTATCCTTTATTGTAGAAGATTTATTTATTTTTATTTGCATTAATGTTTTTTCTGCATACATGTTTGTGTGAGGGCACCAGAATCCCCGGAACTGGAGTTATAGACAGTTGTGAGCTGACATGCAGGTGCTGGAAATTGAATCTGGGTCCTCTAGAAAAGCAGCCATCTCTCTATCCCCTCCCCTTATTAGAACCCCAGTCTTTTTCAAGAAAAGCAAGTGCTTTTAACTACTGAGCCATCTCTCCAGCTCCACATGTTTTGGGTTAATAAGTGTGTTTTGTGTTGTTTATATATAGTATATAAAAGTGCCCTACCACAATATTGGTCACTATGCCCTGCAGAATGAATGCCCAGGACATTGTTGATCTGCCACAGGTACCAATATGCCATACTTAAATTTTAAAGACCTCTGAACCTGGAACTGTGGTTACACTGTTTCATATGCCATTGTGCCATCCAAGGTGTGACACCTCTGTACATTGCCCAATGGCTATTACAATAACCAGTGCTATAAGCCCAGGCCCTTGTGATACTACCATACATACTACCTTGGACATATAACTATGGCCATTAGCTGTTCTGCTTTTTTGTTTTACTCTTAAAATAGGTAGCATCAATAGTGAGTTGTGCTATAGTATCAGTCCAGATGCTTGGCTTCCCACTGTTAAACCTTCTGTATATCAAGCACTTCCTGGTTAAAGGGCCAATCCTTTTTAATTTTTTCAGACCATAAGTACTAGGGCTCTCAGGAGGTGTTGGAGGAGGCTGCTTGTTTGTTTCCCGGCTGCCTAGCAGTTTAGACCCGAAATAATCACATAGAAACTATATTATTTAAAACACTACTTGGCCCATTAGCTTTAGCTTATTATTGGCTAACTCTTGTATCTTAATTTAACCCATCTCAATTAATCTGTGCATAACCATGAGGTTGTGGCCTACCAGCAAAGTTTCAGTGCACCTATCTCTGGTGGGGCTATATGGCTTCTCTCTGACTCTGCCCTTCTTTCTCCCAGAATTCAGTTTAGTTTTCCCTACCTAACTAAGTTCTACCCTATCACAGGCTCAAGACAGTTTCTTTATTAACCAATGGTATTTTATTCACAGCATACAAAGGGGAATCCCATATCAAGGAGGGGGTAGTGAGACAGTTTCATAGGTAACAATTATATCTTGGGAGTCAATAACTACTGAAAAGGACACTTGCCTGTTATGGATATGGCTACAACTTATTTGGGGGTCTAGCTTAGAGTATATTGGAGCTTATGAAATAAAGCATTTACTCACCCCTTTTGTGAGTAGTATGGTTCACATTGTGGATAATAGAGTCTCAGTCTCTAGTAGGCTTTGCACACTGTTAGAAATTCCAATTCTGAAAGGGTACATTCCTTTTCTCAACTATTACTAAAAAGCCAGGTGTACCTTTTGTTCTTATCCTTACCATGAAGTCTATCCATGCCAGGTGCTGTACAGATGACCTCTAGCTGCATTGACATACCCAGCAATTCCCAAAGCCTGAGACTGGGTAGTGATCTAGGTGAGGAAATTTTCAAGGTCATAGATAGCCTAGGAGCCAAGCAAAAGCCTGTAAAACTCATAGTATCCGGGGAATTGGAAGGTTTATGTGTAATGTTGCATGTTGTCTGAAATTTAGCTGGTAATACCTGATGGATACACCTCTCATAGGAATCGTGTAAATTGCCCAACACCTTGAATCCTAAAGTAGGCAACCCATAACTTTCTGTGTAACTAAGTGAATATTCATTCACAATGTATTAATAAAAATCTATATAAATAATCCCTGAAAGAATAGCTTATATGTTTTGTGACAGGGCATAGTCTTTATTAGTTAGGATATGAATACATACATACATACATACATGCATACTTTCATGTGTGTGTGTGTTTGTATGTATGACAGAACAAGATAATATTTAATATCAGTTATGAACCTGCATTCTTCTTTTCCAAATGAAGGTAACTCAATGTTAAAAGTTTGATTCAAAGGAGTACTGAAAAAGCCAAGGGAAGGAATTTTTTCCCAGTACTCAAGAAATGTTAGATACTATACTTAATTCCCAATAGTCAACAATTAGTCGCAAAGTTGCAGTGATAATTTTCACTGGGAATACAGGACTATGAAAGATGTGGTGAGCAGTTTATAACACTCCAGAATACTCTATTTTATGGTATCTCTCATTTGAGCTGAATACCTGAAAGCTCATGCTACCTGGTAGCAGGGGCTGCATTGTTTTCCCTCTCAACGCCAGAACTGGCTATCTTTTTTGTTTGTTTGTTGTTTTTCAAGATAGTGTTTCTCTGTAGTTTTGGGGCCTGTTCTGGAACTAGCTCTTGTTGACAACCAGACTGGCCTCGAACTCACAGAGATCTGCTTGTCTCTGCCTCCCGAGTGCTGGAATTAAAAGTATGAGCCACCACTGCATGGTCAGAACTGCCTATCTTATCCTTGGGTTTAAATTCCCCCACCGAAGTTTGGAATGTCCTCCTTTACAGAACATCCATCCTCGTTCTCAAAGACAGGAGCAGTTTCATCATGATCATGTAAAACCTCTAGTCCCTAACAGCCATCAATTTGAAGCAACCATGGCCCCACTCTTAATCATGTCAAGTCAGAGAAATCCAGGCTGAGCATCCATCAGTGCTGGAATGCAGAAGCTCTTTTTCCTCTGTGGGAAGAAGAACAAAAATTTAGACCTGTTTTTTAGACCTCAGTTCCTTCCATAAAAGTACCAACATCATATTTCGGGCTATCAGCAGAAAGTAAATCAAACATATCTGCTTTCTTGTTATCTTAACTGACCTTTATTTCTTTTTTTCACCCTTCTATTCTTATTTTCTTCTTTTTCCTATCAAGTCTTGTGGCAAGTTGCACCTTGTTTTGGCCTCTTTGATCTTTCCCAGGCCCTCAGCAGCTTCAGCCACACAATAAATATTCTGGCTGACTATCAAGATAAAGAGAGAGAGGGAAAATGATGGCACATTATCAACGAGCATTTTGTAACAGCTATTTTTCATTGCAGCTATAAAAATGGCTTTATCACACCCTTGAATATTTGAGCACAAATTGCCACTGAATGCTCAATTCTTGCATTATATCCTCCCTTCCTCTATATTTTTCCATGGAGATTGTTCTTGTCCTGGAAGATCCTGTTGAATTGGTCATGCCCAAGATGACCCATTAAGTAATGGTAATATTTCTTGACAGTCACTATGGACATGAAACCTAGGCATGAATGAACAATAATATAACATTTTTCTCAGTTTCATTTCTTCTTAAAGAAGTGCCATTTTCTTTTCTGTCTCAGAGACCCATCATCCAGGCAGTCAGATTCTCATGGGGCCAAATGTTTAAGCTTTTGTAGTATCTAACATTTCTGGAGAGTATAAACTTAAATGGTTTTAGTTTTTGACATGGACTTTCACTATATTTGCATGTGTTCTGTGTTTTCTTTGTCTTGGGTTAGTTGGCAGGTACAAAAGCAAAACTCCTTTGTGTGTGTGTGTGTGTGTGTGTGTGTGTGTGTGTGTGTTCCAATCTCAAGTTCCTCCTCATTCTTCTCTTCCCAGATATCTCAACCCTTCGTTGCTATCCTGATCATGAGAAAGAAGCCAGCACCCATTTTCTCTTCTCATTATTTCCCTTAAATAAGAGATCTGAAGTTTAAATTTTAGCTTCTTCATTTACCACTTTCTTAGTTATGTAAGAAACTGAGAGGGGGATCTTTTCTTTATGTATTTTCTTGGGAAAGAGAATCTAGCTATATATTTCAGAACAGTGGTGTAGGAGGTCCTTCTTTCTATGTGTTGCTCTCATTGGTTGAATAAAGAAACTGCTTTGGCCTTTTGATAGGGCAGAACTTAGATAGGCAGGGAGGACAGAACTGAATTCTGGGAGGAAGAAGGCAGAGACAGAGAGATGCCATGAAGCTCCTGCCTGAGACTGATGCTGGTTAGAATCTTTCCTGGTAAGCCACGACCTCATGGTGTTACACAGATTAGTAGAAATGGGTTAGATCAGGATATGAGAGTTGGCCAAGAAGAGGCTAGATATAATGGGCCAGGCAGTAATTTAATTAATACAATTTCTGTGTGATTATTTTGGGTGTAAGCTAGCTGGGTGGTGGGATGTGGCCTGCTCCTCCTCCTACAGAACAGCCTTGAGATTGTGATTCTTCTGTCTCTACCTCCAGAGTTCTGGGACTACAATCATGGGCCACCATGTTCAGTGCCTATCTCCTTCAAATTATAATTCATTTTTCAATTTCCTTCTTCCTTCATCTGCAGCCATGTGGATATTCACAGTCAAATAAATGGCTCAAAGAAATGACCATTGCTAGCCAACTGAATAGAAAACAAAAATTTGCCTTGTATACATTTGCTAGATCAGTGTCTAGAATATACATGAAAATAAAAACGTTTAAACACCAAGAAGAAATTAAACCCAATTAAAAGTAGACTAAGGAACTGAGCAGAGTTCTCAAAGGAAATGCATGCTAAGAAGCATTTCAAAAAAATATTTGTCTTGGGGGTCTGGGTTACTGCACCCTAAATGATTTTTTCTAGCTCCATCCATTTACCTAAAAATTTCATGACATTTTTTTCTTAACAGCTGAATAATATTCCATTGTGCAAGTGTACAACATTTTCACTTTCCATTCATTTGTCGATGGACATATATGCTGTTTTCAATTCCTGGCTATTATGAGTAGAGTAGCAACAAACATGGATGCACAAATATCTCTATAATAGGCTGTAGAATCTTTTGAGTATGTGTACATGAGTGAATATTGAGGAAGATTGATGCCCAGCCTCTTGAGGAACCACCATACTGATTTGCAAAGTGGTTGCACAAATGTACATTTCCACTTGGAAGTAATAAATGTTCCCCTCTTCTTGAATCCTCAGCAGCATGTACTGTCATAAGTGTTATTGATCTTGGCCATTGTGACTGGGGTAAGATGAAATCTCAAAGTAGTTTTAATTTGCATTTTCTTGATGGCTATGGATGCTGAATATTTCTTCAAGTGTTTTTGAGTCAATTATGTTTCATCTTTTGAGAAGTGTTTGTATTGTTATGTACCCAAATTTAAATTATTTGTTTTCTTCATTGTTTGGGTTTTAGTTTTTTGTATACTGTAGATAATAACCCACTGTCTGATGTATAATTGGTAAGTGAGAGGCACACAAATTTGTGGGTGGAGAGATACTAATTTAGAGGGCAGTTTGATACTGTATCAATTTAGCAAAAAATGGTTTTAGTAGATTCAACATGGGGCCTTGAGCTCCCCAAACAGATTTATAGTATTTAGCATGTGTCTCCAACTGTGGAGAGGGCCTTAAATACAATTAAAAGTGGTGCATTTACTCCATAACATTTGTGCCACTATCACACCCACTGGCATATCTTGTCACATGTGTTATTTTTGTGATGATCCCCCCAGCAGCTTACATAGTACATTCTGGTACCATGAAACCTAACCATTCAAGGAAGCTTCCCAATCAGCATCAACCTGATTTTTCTATGTTGTGTGACAAAAGTATATAGTTTCTTCAATAATAAAGCCTTGCCACCAAGTTATGATTGTCAGCAAATTGTAATACTGATAGCTTGTATTGTTTCAGGGGTTTCTGGCTCACCTTTTACCAACAGCCCGAGGGGAGGTGTTCCACACTTGGCACTGGCCTTTTAGCTTGGCAACTTTTGGCTTTTAGAAAGAGCATAATCCCCTGTTTAGGGTGACTCCAACTAAACATTTATATAAATATTGTCTCTGTGTGTAAGTATGTACATATAAATATATGATTTATAGCTTTTTTAAATATTCTATTTTTTAAGTCAGGGCCTCACTATGTATTGTTGGCTGGTGTCAAACTCACTATATAGACCAGTTTGGCTGAAAATTCACAGGGAGCAACAGCCTGCCTCTGCCTCTCAAGTGCTGAATTCAAGGCACGTACCACCATGCCTGGCTCTTCAAACATTTTAATGTTAGTTATCCCATCTACAACCCTCTCCTCTTCCCTACTCTCCCACCCTATTCTGCACCTAAACCTCCATTACCCTTATCCCCCACTTCACATAACCAGTGTTCTACTATTCCACTCTCTTCAGATATTTATTTTTCCTTCCCATGGCCTTTTTTCTAGTTTCCTAGATTCCGCAAATACTCCAAGGTAGGCATACACATATAAAAACTTTATGGTAATCCATAGAACACTCCCACTTTAAGTGGGTGGGTGATGTGGGATTCCCCTCTGTATGCTGTGAATACCATTGGTGAATAAAGAAACTGCCTTGGCCTGTTGATAGGGCAGAACTTAGGTAGGTAGGGAAAACTAAACTGAATGTTGGGAGAAACGAGGCAGAGTCAGAGAGAAGCCATGTAGTCCCACCAGAGCCATACAGAACTTTAGCTGGTAAGCCACAGCCATGTGGTGATACACAGATTAATAGAAATGGGTTAAATTACGATGTAAGAGTTAGCCAATAAGAAGCTAGAACAAATGGGCCAAGCAGTGATTTAATTAATACAGTTTCTGTGTGATTATTTCGGGGATGAGCATCGAGGAACCAACAAGTGGCTTCCTTGCAACAGGTGGGATGAAGATAAGAAACTAAGAAAGGTATTTAGAGATAAACAATGTACTAGAAAAAATGCATAAATAAAAGAATGTTTTGGAAGTCAGAAAGAAGGGAGAGTAATGAAAGAAGGGAGAGTGATCAGCTGTATTAAATGTTGCTGATAGATTAAGTAAAATGAGAGCTTAAATTAGCTTTAGCAACATGAAGTTGAAGATAAGAAATGAAATGTTATTTTAAAACAGAGTCAGAAACAGTTACTATACTAAATATTTGAAATATTTCTTTGTACTTAATTCTCACAGTGGTCTTGAGTGGTATATAAAATTCTTTGTTTCATATTGTCATTATGGAGTAAAATCTTTTTGTAAAAATTCATTCATTAATTAATCTATTTGACACATGAATCCCTATATTTATCACATAAAACATGACATTTTCAAGTATATATCCAGTATGACATGGTTAAATCTAGTTAATTATCATATGCGTGACCTCACTTTTTTGATGAAAGCATAATAGCTACTCTTTTAGTACTTTTCAAGATGATAATCATTAAATACATTCATCATGCTGTAAAAGCAATGTTTCTGATTTAATTATAATTCTATATTTTGACCAAGAACTACTCAATATAATCCACATTTTTAATCTCATTCACCAGAAGCTTTATCAGAAATGTCAGTGTTACTAGGAGAATATATTAATGGTACCAATTTCTCTTAACCCATTCCACTTTACTTAACCCCATAGCGCTTCTCAAAATTACTAATTTTGCTTACATTTTTCTACTTCTCTCTGCTATATTGTAAGTTAATTGAGCATATTGGTCATTTTTTATTCAGTGTATATCACAAATATTAGAAATAATGTTTAGGACATAGTCCATATGTGTTGAAGGAAGGAAATATTATTATAAAATAAATAATTCATTTGTGATTCATTGCTAGGCTAAAGAAGAAATATGTTCTCACCAAAGTCTTTTTTCTAGGAAAAACACATGCAGATGGATATGATATATGGAAACTCTTCTTTGACCTCCTTAAATGTGTGACTTTAATATTACATATTAAATGGCACATCCTATAGGTAGATTAGTACTGATTTGAAACTGGCTAATATATTTTCTTAAAGAATCATAGATCATCAGTGCTGCAAAAGATTATAATAACTATCTAATAAGTTCCTTCTTGTCAACCATACAGTAATATTTAATGTGTTGGAACAACACAAAAAGGCCACAAGTAACTTAGTTACCTTTATTGGACAATAGGGTAATCTAATACCAGTCCTTGAGGAGACAGTGAAGAAATCCCTAAAGACACTACCCCAGCAAACTCCTCCTTTAGCCACTCTTAGGGAGGCATAAAAATCCCCAACCTCCTGTCTTCACAAACCTGTAGAATTTTATGTGGGTGTATGCCATGCCAGTTTTCAGTCTATGCACCAGAGGGCCATGTTAATGTTATTTGGCTGCATCCCACGACTTATAAAAATGCATGTAGTTCATAAATGAGTCACTTCATTCTAAAAATAAATAAATAATAAAAAGAGAAACTTTGGAGTCCTGGGAAAGATGGGGGCAGGCTTATTTTTTCTGGCAGTCTAGTCTCTTCTCATGTTTCTTCTTCCATTTATTGCGGTACAGCACAGTCTGTTAACTTGTACTAAAGAAGTGAGTGGGGAGGGACGTACACAGCCTTAAAGAACTGGCAGTTGAGATGGAGTGGAACTCTTTTACAGAAGCGGTAGAGTGAGAGTAGCCAAAGCAGAGCAGAGCAGAGCACAGGTAGGAACAGGGAGCTGAATGTAGATAGTTCTGAAAGCATTACTAAGACAGCTTTCTTCTCTCCCTGTTCCCAAGTGCTAACTCCCTCATTTTCATTAGCTGTTGGTTAGAAAATCCTAAAATCCTACAGCTTTGATATGATCACTTAATGTGTTCAAACCTGTAGGTTTAAAACATTTGCGTTAATGGGGAAATGGAATGACGTAATCTCTTAAGAAGGAACTTGAGAAATTTCGTGGTCGAACAACAATGAAATGTCTGATTCACCAATGTAAAGTAGCTTGTATTCCCCTGTTGTGTGAGATATTTATTTTATCTCTACCTAGATGTCAAAATTTCAGAGGCCAGTGGGGAGACTACTGGTACATGGGGGACAAATGTGAACAACTCTGGAACACTGTGGACCTGATTTTAGTAGCAACATTGCCTGGAATAGCACTGGCTTTAATTGTTGGTGTGGTAATCCAGATTATCCACTACTGTAAAGGGAAGCCAAAGAAGAATGGAGATCATCACAGGTAAAAGATTTCTAAATACTTTAGAGAAAAGTAGATAGTTTCTCATGAGATCAGCAAAGGAATCAAAATATAATGAATGGCATTTATCATGCATGCAATGTATATGTTTTCTTTCCTATTCATCAATATGACAATTCAAAGTCAAATTAACATTGCCAAATACACATATTTAGTTTAGGATTTTGGTAGGGAAAAATTTAAAAGCCCTTCTCTAAATAAAAACCAAATGCAATTGACAAAATGTCCGATTTCAGGGTTTTCTTTCCACTAAGACAGTGTTTGTGTGCCCCATGCATTCCGCCCTGGTGATGTGGGAACAAATGATCAGACACTGCTGTGCTAGTCCATCCAACTCCCTTACACCAGTAGCAACATCTAAGACACCAAAAGATGAATCTAATAGCCTTGACGTCGATGAGACTCTGTCTTATTTAACTAATTTCACCTCCCTGGGCTTTAATTTCCTTATCTACAAAATAGTGATGTTTATAATCAGACCTACTCACTTCGCAGATGCTGAGGATAAGACTAAAAGCATCAGTCAGGTATTGTCTGTTTATTATGCATGGCAAGATGAGTGACAAATGTTTCACGCCTATGAATTCATTTAGTCCTATTAACAACCCTATAAAATACTGATGAAACTACCAAGGCATAGAAAGATCAAATAACTTGGCCAAGGTTGTGGTCCAGAGTCTGGTTATTGGGCATAATTCCATGCTGTGCTAATTAAATCTGATTAACTATAACAGTGTTAAAGCTGGTTTGCCTTTATGCATCACCTTTATTTCTTTACGTAAAACTAACTCTATTCTTTCTAGTTTTCAACTTCTGAACTAGAAATATGAAGTTGAAATATCAACGTATAATCTTATCAATTTTCTATCAATTAAAATTACCGTCTACTTTACTTTATCATTCCTCTGTGACATGATAATGTTATCTTCCAAGCATTATGGGGATTCTTTAAATATTATTTTTAAATGAGAACTAACTGGTACTGTTTGCCTCATATTGATAAGGACTGGTTTTCAATTTGTAACAAAATCATTGATTTGAACTGTCTTAGGTATTTGTCTGTTGAAAGAGTAAGATTAAACTCACCAATTATTTTATCATTTTAAATTTCGAATATTTGCTCCATTATTTCATATTTTTAGGTGCTATGTGTTGTGTGTGTGTTCACATGTTTATCAACATTAGTTGCAAATTCAACTTAATATGAAGAATTTCATATTTTCAGTTGATATAATCTTTAAACCGTTTGAGACACTAAAGAATCACCATACGTAACATTTATGTAGGTCACTTTAAAAATGGTCTCTGTAATTTTCCTATCCCAATGTTCTGTTAGATTTATCATCTTTATTTATGTGTGTGTGTGTCTGTTTATGCAATGTGAGAGCAGATGCTCATAGACACTAGAAGAAGTCATCTGATACCCTGAAGCTAAAGTTATAGACAATTATGAACTGCCAAATGTGAGTGCAGAGAACTGAGTTTGGGTCCTTTTGAAGAGCAGCAAGTGATTTTAACCATTGAGCACTTAACTCCAGCCCTTTATTCCGAAGGTCTTAATCAATGGACATATATTCCAATTCTCTTTCTTCTCCTGACTCTATGACTTTGAGTAAACCAAAGTTCACTGTTTCTTCACTTATAGAAAGAAGAACATATGTCTTACTTCTTCATTGGTCTGAGATTTTAATGAAATAATTAATGATTATTATTGAGAATGATAGATAAACCTGAAACTTTATTCTAAATCAAGATAGTAGTAGCCTTCATTGGGTTTGAACTCATTTCTGGGCTTTCTGTATACTTAAGCTACTCTATTTTCTTTCACTTAATGTGATTTGTTTTGAGTTTCTTTTTGAATTTGCAACTAATGTTGATAAATATGTGAACACACACACAACACATAGCACCTAAAAATATGAAATAATGGAGCAAATATTCTCTGGATTGGGAATTGATGAGATGATTCTGAATCTACTCTATAAAATTATACTTTATAAAAAGCTTAGTGGAGAATGTTAAGATTATTGAGTTTAAGTAGGGTTCACACCTCTTCCCCACAAATCACTAAGTAGGTAGTCTAGGAGAGTTTCCTTAAATTGTCTTAGCCTAAGTTTCTTATCTGTAAGTTGAATTTAAAACACCTAACTAGCAGGCTTTATATAACATTAAAATGAGACAATGAAATTCTTTGTGTAATATACTGCTTTCTAAAATTTACTTTCAATTGCATAATAAGTAACATAGATTAATGGTTGGATATACATGTTAATATATGCAATAAAATGGTAATGGTTGAATCAATGTGGGAGATATATGGATATTTGCTGAAATTCCTTTTGATAGCTCTATGCTTGAAAGTTTTTACATTGAAATGTTGTATAAAATCAGATAAAGTAAGGCACATTAATCATGAATCAGATTTGATAGACTGCAGCTTTTATCAATTCTTTTTCTTGAGTACAGTCTTAAAATGGGAATATTCATTGTGTATTATAAAAACATTTATTAAGACATTTGTATAACCAGTTATGCAAATGCCTTATCATAACTGAATTATGTTTTTGTTTTTATGTGCCAGAGAAGAGAGAAATATGCCAGAACTTCGACCTCACCACAATTCTGCATATGGTTTTGATACTGACAGGAATCTTCCTCAGTCTAATCAAGGCGAGGTAAACACTGAATCTCATTTGTCAAATAAACTAAGTTTTAAGAAGACATCAAAGAGAGAAATGCCATAGAGAATGAAAGTAGAGCATATAAATGTTAAAAGTAAATGTCATTAAAAGATATAATTTCAAAATTATGATATGTTTGTTGCAGTCTAGGCCTGCAGCAGCGGCACTGGCAATGCTCTCTACCTCTTCTTGCCATTATTTTCTTACAGGTAAAATCAAGATAAAACAGATATCAAAGACAGGCTTGGAGAAAACTAAAATACATAACAAAAAGTAAACAAAAGTTGCCAGAGGAGGGCAAGGAAGATATGAGTAAAAAGAAATTTGCTCTAGATACTAAAATCTTATATCTAGCAATATATTTCCAATTGGACAGATCATTTATTTTTTTCCAAATTTAATTTTTTATTATTGCATTATAAATAGTACCATTCAAAATTTCCACCTCCTCCACTCCTCCCATTTCCCTCCCGCTTCCCCACTCCCCCTCCCCTTTTCCCCTCCAGTCCTAAGAGAGACTGGAAGCCCAAGGCCCTCTAGCCTCCATCCAGGCCTAGGAAGGTGTGAATCCAAACTGACTAGGATCCCAAAAAGCCAGTAGATGCAGTAGAATCAAATCCCAGTGCCATTATCATTGGCTTCTCAGTCAGTCCCCATTGTCAGTCATATTCAGAGAGTCTGTTTCGATCACATGCTCGTTCAGTCCCAGTCCAGCTGGCCAGCAGATCATTTAAAAGAAGTCATGTGGAGATCTTGGAGACTCAATGTATTTTAGGAGTAGCTCTGAATAAGAAAATAAAAGGGACCTTGCTGTCACATTAGACCCCAAGTGTAAGAGGCATCAGAAATATTGTTGTTCAAACAAACCATAAAGTGCCACTGTTGTGGTTTGAAAGAAAATGCCCCCCAAAAGGAGTGGCGCTATTGAGAGGTGTGGCCTTGTCTAAGTAGGCATGGTCTTATTGAAGAAAGTGCCTCACTGTGGGGGCAAGCTTTGAGGTATCTTTTCTCAAGCTTCACTCACTGTGACAGTCAACTTGCTGCTGCCTTCTGGTCAAAATGTAGTCAGCACCATAATGATGATATTGGACTGAACCTCTGAAACTGTAAGCCATCACCTCAATTACATGTTTTCTTTGTAACAGTTGCTGTGGTCATGGTGTCTCTTCACAGCAATTTAAAAAAAAAAAAACCCTAACTAAGAGAGTCACAAAATCTTTTTGTTGTCTTTTATTTCTCTTTTAAAATGCAAGTAGCGATCTCTGTATTCTATTAGAAGAACTGCACTGAAATTAAATAACCCGAAACTCAGTATACTTCTATAGATGTGTCTAAATAGGTACCATCTTAATATCAAGGCCAGTTAAACATCGAAATACTAAAAGGTTAATGTAAACGTTTATTGAATGAAAGATTTGTGGCAAGTTATTTTCTACCTAAAATCAAATAAATTAAATATTTTAACTTTAAAATAGCAGCATTAAAGATTTGTTCCAAACCATCTTTCAAAAAAATATTAAACTACTCTGGATGAATATCTTAATGTAAATATTGTTTATATATCCAAAATGGTATTCTCTAAAACTATCAAATGGATTGTAGCTGACTGTTTTTCTCTTGAAGTGAGCATTTGTTTTGTAGGAAGAAACTATGAATTAGAAAATCTAGCATACAGAATGTACTTTTCCATTTCTACCAATTCATTTATTCTTAACACCCTCAGTTATGTCTGTTACCTCTCTGGTTTCCAAATCTTTTTGTTTTCATTTTCTTTACTCCTGTCTCATCTTTTAGAAAATGCCATGTACACTGAGTATGGGTAAAACTTATGAGGAGGAGCCCATGAAATGCTTATCAGCTAGGCTATATTCATTACATTCTTTTCTCTCTTTCCTTTTCTCGATTTTTCTATAGACAAATGCTTGCTATTATTATTATTATTATTATTATTATTATGTCTATCTAAATATTTATATTCTCAAGTGCTGTAAATATTTCCTTAACTGGAGAAGACATAAGTGATCCATCATGTCCCAATCTAGCACATTCTTCTCTTAGAAATTGTTTTTTCAGTCTGGAGACTTTATAAAATAGAAACTGACTACATCAATTAGTTACTTAATAAAGAACTGGAAAACTTTCATAGACTTATGCTGTTTAGAAAGATGTCTAGATGCACTACACTCTAAACATATGTTTAAAACAGTACCTTTGATAAATTCTGGCTTTTCAGATGCTAAATGTCAAATTGTTTCCACTCAATTAAGTGCGCTTTTCCATTGCTAATTTCTTTATTCAGCTAGAGAACACATAAACAAACAACGGAGTGTGCGTTAATTCTTGAATTGTACATGTTAAGCTTTTTCTAATTGACTTAACAATTAAATTTAAAAGAGTAGTGGTAAGATTTTGTTCTTGTTAGCTCTTCTTCACCTAACCCCACCCACACCTTTGCATTTAGCACGAAGTAGGTTTCAAAGTTCTTTTAATCACAGCATGAGCATATACTTAGAAAAAGCAATATATTCTGAACCTTTGACAGCAAAAGTGTGTATGCTGTATAATTTAGTCCTACAGAAATTCACCACTGAGTTTGCTGGTTATTTTTGACTTTTCTTTTGATCATAAATAATTTTATAAAAATAATTTGCCTTTTAAAATAAGCTTACTTGCTGGAATCTTTGCCACAGAATAAACATGGTTGAATCATTTTCGTATATGAAAGTGCACAGTAGCTATATTGGGGCATTTTGCACTTATTAGAGTTTCAAAAATGAATATATTTTGATGATGATAGAACAAATACTGATATAACTGGAAAATTAAACCACAAAATAGTAGCAACACTTCAGGAGAACTGTCCTCCCCCAAAAGAGAATACTTTAACAATTAGATTTTCCAAATTTGGTAGTGGTATTCACAAAACATAATCAGTTGCCAATTTTGTTATATTTATAAATTAAATAAATTCAAAATAAGAGATGATAAGCCAAGGAAATCATTCATTCTAGATAACATATAAAATATCTAATTAAGATACTGTCTATATATATGCCCCCATATATATGTATGACACTATTATTATGACTTACTTTCTCCTTTGCAGTTATTATCATTTTTCAGAAAGTTAAGTAAACCCCCTCCATTATAAACAGTTCTATGAAAAATTTAATGAACTCATGATCAATACTGCATTTTTAATGTGCAACATCTCTGCACATATTTGACATCAAGTAGGTTATTAGCTATCATTTTACTGATATATAAGTAACTAAAACTTTATCTTTTGTCATTTACATAGTTAATTTCTAAAGAAAATCTATTATGTAAATCAGCAAGGCAAAATGGTCCCTTTGCCATGATAGCTTCTTAGTCTTTCTCCCTTTCTTGAGATAGGGTCTCACTGTGTAGTCTTGAATGGCTTCAAGTTTATGGCAATCCTCCTGCCTCTGACTCCCAAATGTTGGAATAAAAAGTAGTGCTTCAATATTTTACTCTAAAAAGGCATTCTAGAAATGTTGAAGAATCTCATTTATTGAAAAGAGATTATTATTCTTTAAATCTTTCCCCTTGTGGTTTTTAGATCAATAGGGAAGCTGGAAAATCTTAGTGAAATTGTCTAAAACTTCATAACCAACCTCGTGCTCTTGTGAAAGGCAAACTGTCTTATAGTCTTAAGCTTATATCCATAGCAGAAAACAGCAATTAGCCAAATTGTGTATTATCCTCATATCCATTTTTATTTAAAACTCTGTATTTTGTACAAAGCTGGCTTTGTGCATTGACGATAATCAAGAATTTCCTCATAAAAGCAATAATCCAGGAACTCAGCAGGTAAGGTAGTTAAGAACACTAGCACCATCTTTTGGTGAAATGAGAGAACCAAGCCTCTAATAAGTTGGCCTCTTACTTCCACACACTCCTATAGCATGTTCCTCCACATAAGTAAGCAAGTACATCTAATTCAAAAGAAAATTAGAAGCACAGCAAAATAGGTTTCTAAAAGAACATTATATTGGGATTCTATTGTAAAATGCAAAACCTGCTAAAGGCAAACCTTTGTAAGATAAAACTTCATTTAAATTAAGGTATCGCTGGACATGGCTATGCATGATTTTTATCCCAGCATTTAGTCAAATGGCACTCTTTAAATTTGAGGCCTATCTGGGCACAGGACAGCCAGGGCTACAAAAGTAAGAACCTGTCTCAAAACTGTGTTTAATCAATAAATAATATTTAAGATAAAATGAAAGAATTTACCTCTTGTTAGAGGTCAAGGCAGAGGATTATTCATAATTGCAATGTGTTTAAGTCTCTTAGCATTACCTGTTATAACCACTAAAACCAAGAAAATTCATGTGTACATAAATGAATTCATTAGTAAATGATTACCTACCATGCATTTTATATTGCTTCATATATAGCATCAAATATTTTCAGTTTATGTGGATGATTTTGTCACCAAAAAGAGGGACTATTGTATTAAGAAAAATCTTCTATCACTGGGAATTTAACTGAGAGATACTAATAGAATAAAAATACTCATGGTGTTGATTAATACATACAAGGCAGTAATAACAAGAGGTTCACATATGAGACTTAGAATAAATTAAGGTCCTCATTTATCTGTTATTGTGTTATAATCATTGTTTAAAGGCATCATAGTGGTCTAGTTAGAAAGAAACATTTTCTTGTTGATTGCTGTACTAAGGAGCGACGTTGAGGTGACATCTGTCATAAACCACATGTTGGGATGACTTATGTCAGAGTCAGCCTCGACAGAGCTTGCATGTTCCAAGGTAGGAGGGTGAGAATTAGAATTATTAAGAAAAAGCAACAGGGATTTGAAAGAAATAAAAGACAGAAACCCAGAATAGCACTGGGAGGGAGATTCAGAGAATACTGAATCTGCCTGCATTTATTTTCCACATACTTATATACCTCACTCCCAAAGGGGAAAGGGGAGGCAACAGACTTCATTAACATGATATAAGGAATAGACCATGTATACTGCAGGCAGTCACTCCCAGGAACCTCCTGCCAATCCTCTTGAAAGAACAGGAATAGATTTGAATTCTCTGATCTTTGGTCAAGGAGAAATGGATCCCCCTCTATATCAAAATACTAATCAACCACACTGTAAGTCAGGATCTCTTGTTTGTAGCCACACCTGTTGTCAACAAATTTGAGAGAGCAAAATAAGCTCAAACTCTGTGAACTTTAGTCAAGGTGGAACAGACTCACATCTGTGGGCCCTGGCAGATTACATTTGTAATCTCATAAAATTAAATCTATGGAGAAGCTTAAAGCTTAATTGTGAACATTTTATTGTAGCATCAAAACATTATTTAAGTCCCATACTTTCAATAATGTCATTGGTTAATGAGTACAAAATTGGGATGTGAAACATCATCCAAATATTGTCATGTTTACAAAATCTTCCCCTTTCAATGCTTCTATTCAAACAATAAGAAAATACATGGCTCTTTTGAGGGGGGGATGGCTATACATGTAAGAGTGTAAGTACACTAAGCTTGATTGAAAGAAAATAGTATCTCATTTGGGGACTTTTAGCATGGTTAGAGATTCTTGAATCAAAGTGTTTATTTAGAAAGATATTACTCTTCACCTAGGATCAAGATAAAATTTATTTTACTTTAATTGATAATGAACGTTTTAAAATAAAAATGCTGTATTAAGGTCACACATGATAATTAAATATTTTTCCATAGTCATCTGTCTTCAAAATAGCATCAGTTTTTTTCTCAGTTTCTATTTTAATATCTGAATTTGCCACTGAGAGTTTATCTCCTAAGACAATTCTTTGCCAATTTTTCACTAAATCAATGAACAGCTCCTCCCCTCAACCCCAACAAGGTAATTTCTTTTTTTTTTCCAAAAAGATGTTACTAATGTTGCAGAACCCAAAGTGGTCTAGTAAACATGCTTGGTCCAGATGGCCCCTGTTCTTTTATTTCTAACTTATGTCTCATTGGTGTGAGCATGAAGTTTAGGAAATATGGGTCCTTGCCGGGTTAACAACTTTTGATAGAAAATAAGAAATTTCCTACAATTCCCTTCCTATTATACATTTTCCTTTAAATTTATCCAGAACATGCTGACTATTTGAAGTCTCCAGTAACAGTAAATTATTGCTATGAACCCACCTTCCTAAGGGTTGCCCCTTGACCTAGCCAAACTGGTGTGTGAGGTTTTCACCCTATTCAGAGATTGTATTTTCTTGATCACGAGGAGTTTTCTCTTAACAGGCCTTTCCTAGTGTTTTATCACCACCACCCCCCCTTACTCTAAAGTGGTAACCCGAACTGCCTGCCACTGTAGAATTGGGGCAATGATTTGATATGGCGTTTTCCAACTGGCTGGGATCATTGAGATCAGACGGCAGCATATACCTCCAATGGACCTACCTGAAACATCCCAAAAGCACATTAATAATTATACTTATCATATCCTTTCTAGTATTTAACAAATGTTTCTTTTTGCCATGAGTTAATAATAGAAAAAAAACCCTCTTTACCTGGTAGCACACAAATTTATTGGATAAATTAAAATTTAATCTTAAACAGCACAATTTTGGTGGCTTTTTAAATTTTCTCTACCACCTAATAGTATCTTGTCCTATTTTATTTAGTTGTGCTGTAAACATCTTTTAAAATTCTCTCCAGCATTTCTCTTAAAGCTTTTATTTTCTCCTATCTCTCTCTTTGTCAATTTAGCTTATGTTCCTAATATGAGGCTCAATCTTGGGATAACAAATGTGCTAAATAATGAGCTTGCCTCAGTCATAGTCACAATGCTTGTCACAGCTTTGTGGTGAGGTTTGAGCATCTGACAATGCAATTATGACCCCCCCACCGCTCCCGTCCTTTCTCCTTAAGTGTCTGAGGTTCCCACCAGGTGTTGTTCTAGGCTGCCTAGCACTGACTAGTATGGTTAATGTCAGGGTGCAGCCTTACAGGTAAATCTAAAGTTTATATTTTGTGGAATATAATAGCAATGTATAAGAATATGGACTATTAAAGCAGAGGATTAGAACTTAACAATTTTTGAATAAGATTTCTGATACTGAGACTATTCAATTATAAATTCACATTAAAATATGTTTAGGATATAAGGTTGTGAAAGGAAATAATGGAATGATTCCTGGAGTATAGTTATTAATCTACAAAAGGCACCTGTTACAGTGAGCAAGTAAAACTAACAGATGCTTTCTCCTGGTGGTAGGAGAAAGTAGTATGTTGCATCCTCTTTGCATTCCAGAAATTCTATGAGTACACACAGAATAATGAAAGAGCTCCGAGGGGCAATTCTGGGCTGTCAATATGTACTTTGTACTAAAATGTAATGCCCAGACAAAGAAAGAATGGAAAGGATGATATAATAAATTATCTGTCAAAAGTTTCAACTTCTATCTTAGAAATTATTCCAGAATAAGCATGAGGTGTGGTCCTAATTCCAGAAAGTCTATAATGAGATAAAGAACACTGATAGTATACTTGTCAGAGCTTGAATCTGTATTCCAAGATAGCAGTTTAATTAGTATCTTACTCTTTTTGTTGCCTCAGCAAATTCACCCATCTCTCTGCACCTACCCTTATTGGAACCTGTAATATGAAACTGCACCTTTGTTTCCCAACTGTCCAGATCTGAATAATCACACAGAAACTATATTAATTACACCACTGCTTGGCCAATGGCTTAGGCATATTCCTACCTAACTCTTATGTCTTAAATTAGCCCATTTCTATTTATCTATGTATTGCCACAAAGCTGTGGCTTACTGGAAAGGTTCTTGTGTCTTTCTCCTTTGGCAACTACATGGCATGTCTCTGACTCCATCTTTTTTCTCCCTGCATTCAGTTTAGTTTTCCCACCTATCTCTATTCTGCTCTGCCATAGGCCAAAGCAGCTTCTTTATTAACAAATGTCAATATAACATATTCATAGCATACAGAAGGGAATTCCACATCATCTCCCCTTTTCTGTCTAAATAAATAGTAAGGCTTTAACTTTAACAATAAAATTACATATAACAAAACAGGCATCAAGGAAGAATTATAGTTACAATATTTCTTTGTGAATCTAAAGTTTCATATCTAATTTATCTTTTATCATATCTAAGGAAAACTTTAACTATCTGTCTTCAACTCAGTCAAAGATGTCAGAAGGATATAAGATTATCTAAGTAAACAGGAAATGCATTGTAAGCAACTTCCAAAACTCTAGAATTGACAGAGACATCTCATTACCTAGACAGCCACCCAGTTCTTCGGTAATGTTGGGACATCCGTAGTAGCTGACAGATGTTTCCATGAAGCAGGAAATTTGAAAGACTATTTTGCCTTTATTGGCAGTCAGTCTGTCACTTTCTTCTGTGCCCTGCAAAATGTCTGGCAGTTTCCTCTGTGAAGCAGGAACCCTGAAGGACCATCTCATCTTTTGGAAAGTTTATCAGTCACGTTTCTGTGGGTCCTGCATGTCCAGTTCATATAGCATATCATCAAGCAGTCCAGGCAAGAACAGTTTATTGCCCAAATGGCTAGCCTTTTCATATTGAAGGCAAATTCCATAAAGAGTTTCTTCAATGTCCATCAACCTCTCTGAAGTAATTGGTGCTGCCAGAAGAGGACATGTCTCAAAGTCAAGAAAAATCTAAGTTCTTAAAACATTTTGAATGCCATATTCTATAGGTCTTTCAAAGGTTTGAAGAATACCTATCCATTTAAACTATATCTGAGTACATCTAGAAAACCCTTTTTAAAATTACAATACTGTTTGACCAATGGCTCAAGCATATTCCTAGCTAGCTCATATATCTTATATTAATCCACTTCTATTAATCTATGTATCACCATGAGGTTGTGGCCTACCAGTAAGGTTCTGGCATCTTTCTCCTTCAGCATCTCTGGTGCATCTCTGACTCTGCCTTCTTTTTCCCTGCATTCAGTTTAGTTTTTCTGCCTAGCTCTATTCTGCCCTGCCTTAGGCCAATGCAGCTTCTTTATTAACCAATAGTAATAAAACATATTCACAGCATACAGAGGGGAATCCCACATCAGAAACCCTCAATAATGTCATGAAAGTATAACAAAAACTTGCTGCATTAGAGCAAGGTGGTTCACTGTATGGTACCTAGCTGACGACATGTTATACTGGCTTTTAGAAATATGTTGATGGAGTATGATTTATAACCAACTGGACTTCAATGCAGTTTCTCTCAGATGCAAAGGTAAGGGATTAATGCCCTGTGTCATTTCTCCATGGAATGAAAATGGCAGATCTCTCTCTCTAGATATGGATTACAAAGAAACTGGTAATAGAAGGCAGTATTGTCAAGGATCAGTTGCATTGGGAACTGTAGCATGAATAATAAAAATCCGGAAATACATATTGGTGTTCAAGCTGAAGAGCAGAAAAGTAAAACAACCAGCCATTAGAGAAGTCTTACCTTTACCAAGGCTGGGCAACTCCAAACAGAACCCTGAGCCTCTGTCTCCTCCCATTTTATATTCCACTCTACTGCTGAGATTAAAGGCATGCACCACCACTGCCCAGCCTCTATGGATAATTAGTGTGGCTGCTGGGATTAAAGGTGTGTGTCATCACTGCCTGGTCTGTGTAGCTGACTAGTATGGCTGATTTGAACTGGGCTTCAGGTAAGCTTTATTTATTAAAACATAAATAATATACTACTGTAGGAAACTCCTGTATCTTATATGATCCAAGTTGGACAAAAATTAATTGCTAATTGGCAACTGCCTTTGGGAAAGAATGATGGCGCTATATAGAGGAGTCATATAGCTAATCTAGTGAAAATCATTATCTTCTTTGGCTTCAGTCTTTGCTTACGGATAATCTATGACCAAATCATGGCCTGCATTTTGATCATATATATTAATAAGACTGAAAATTTGGAATATCAACGATGATAGAAACACCTGTAAAAGAGTCTTCTAAATAGTCCTTAATTTGAATATGTGACCTAAGTGGTCCTCGATAGTCCAGCTTTTCGAAAACTTTGGGCAGTGTCCCTGAGTGTTTGGATATCAAATTCTCATATCATCCAAGGAAAGGCCAGTGTGTTAGACAGCAAAGTAGTTGTCCATCCTGGAGTCAGAGCCTCTAAGACCAAGGGACACCTAGGTATTAAATTGGTTCACTAGCTCTAGCTCCATGTTCATTATTTGAGTAAGTACCTTGCATAATGTGTTAGAGATGCTGTCTGTCAATAATTCATGAAGTTTAGAAGACTCTTGGGAAATAATTTGGTATTACATAATGCTGTTCCCAAACATTATAAGCTAAAATACCCCAAGTCTGGCTAGTCTTTTTTGTTGTTGTTAGTTTTTGTTTTGTTTTGTTTTTCAAGACAGGATTTCTCTGTGTAGCACTGGCTATCCTGGAACTCTCTCTGTAGACCAGGCTGGCCTAGAACTCATAGATCCACCTGCCTCTGCCTCCCAAGTGCTGGGATTACAGGTGTGTGCCACCACTGCCAGGCTAAGTCTGGTTAGTCTTACACACTGTGTTTATACTAGACAACTAAAACCACTGGGGAGGACCCATATCTCCTCAGTTAGATAATTTGAAAACCACCTACAAACCTTTGTAGCAGTTAAACAAATGTAGTAACCAAGAACCTACTCTTCCAGGGTAGCAATATGTATTTGCCAACCATTCAGTTTCACTAATTGTTATTATATATTGATATGTATGCATGCAATAACAATTAGTGAAAAGAGAGAGCATGAATATTAGAGAGAGCTGCATATAGGATAATTTGGAAGAAATAAAGGGAAGAGAGAAGTGCTGTAACTAAATTGCAGTCTCAAAAATTAAAAGAAAAAATAATGAAGTGGTTTTTGCATTATAAACTTACTTTATATTCACTTTTTAATTTTTAAAATTAAAAAATATTTAAAATAGATTCTTCTCTCATATAATACACACCGACTGCAGTTTCCCCTCCCTCTACTCCTGCAAGCTTCCTACATCTCCCTTCTCCCAGAAATCCATGCCCCTCGTGGTTTCCTCTTCAGAAAAGTGCAGGCTTCAAAGGGAAATAAAGTGTATTTTCACCTTAAACAAATAGAAACACCTCTGAAATTCAGTAGATGAAATTTTCCGTTTATACCAGTAGATGGCAGTAGTTAACCTTCACATATCTACTTTTCTCGGGTTTGAGGAAAAGCCTATGTGAAAATTTGTTTTCCTTTGCCAATGGTACAGACAGTGTTTGTGATAAAGTGAACCTTAAATTGTGTAAATATTCTTCTCAAGTAGTTTTAGCAAAGGTGAGATAGCCACTGAGTCATCTTGATGTCAAGCCTGACTACTTGAATTTGAATCCTGAAACTCACACTGAAGGAGAGAACTGACTTCTCTAATTTTTCCCTCTGACCTCCACCGTGTGCCGTGGCATACACACCCCTCACCACCGCCCCCCTCACAGAGATGCGCGCGCGTGTGCACACACACACACACACACACACACACACACAATGCACACACACACACATATGCACACGTACATTTAATAAGTAAATAAGTAAAGTGGTTTTAATACATAAAAATCTTTCTCATTAGTAAATATTTTCATAATCACATTTTTCTAAAATTCATAAAAAACTTTCTCACATTATTACTAAATAATAATTCAACAGATAGTAAACTGTTGGCTTAATGGGAGGAAATCGGGCTAACAAGAGGCTTTTAGTAGAAGGTTCAGAAATCTGCTTTGAGGATTTGTGTAGGACAGTGCAATATATACAGGCTGTTTCTCTTAATTAACAAAATCAGCATCGTCATATTGACTCAGAGGCTGGAGTGGTGAGGAGGGGGCCTTGAGAAGTTCAGGACTTCATTGCCAACGTTTTTGACTACATTCTGAAAACAGTTTTTATTTTTGAGGGTGGAAAAAAAAGCCTTACCCAATATGTGGTTTAAACATTTTAAAAGTGTTAAAGGTTACAATAGGAGGAATCTAAATTTTGTGTGTATGTGATATTCGTGTGTGCTAGTACAGGTATGTGCAAGTGTACATGTGTATCTGTAGAGTCCAGGGGACAACAGCTGGTTATCCTTCCTTATGCATTATATACCTTGGTTTTTATAGATGAGTTCTCTTATTTTCCAGCAAGCCTCAGAGATCAGCCTGCCTTTGCCTCCCCAGACTAGGATGACATGTGTGTCACCATGTCAGGTTTTGCTTCATGTGTGGTTTGGGGACAAAATTAAGGTTTTTTCTTTATCATCCAAGCACTTTACTGGCAAAATATCACCTGAGATCAAGAATGTAATTTTTAATTGATTTAATTTGTGTGTATGAGGGTTTTGCATGTACGTGTGTATCTGCATGACTTGTGTGGAGGTTTGTAGCCAAATTTTCTTTTCGGACTTTCTCTTGCTGACTGCCAGCTCACAAAAAATAACACAGAGACTTATTATTAATTATGAAACCTTGACCTTTAACTTAGGCTTGTTCTCAACTAGCTCTTATAACTTGATTAATCTATTTTATACTAATCCCATTTTGCTATATAGGCTTTTATCTCTCTTTCATTCTGTATGTCCAATTCACCCATGTCTCTCTGGTGTCTCCCTCATGAATAGATTCCTTCTGAGTTCCTTTCTCTTCCAGGAAGTCCCACCTATTCTCTCCTGTCTAGCTACTGGTCATTCAGCTCTTTATAAAACCAGTCAAAAGGCACATTAGCAAAGACACATCTTCACAGTGTACAAAGAGATCCCATAAAAGAGATCAGAAAAGGATGTTGAATTCCCTGGATCTGGAGTGAGGGCTGGCCATGTAGGTGCTGGGAACTAAACCTGGTTCCTTTGCAAAGGCAACAAGTACTCTTTCTCACCGAGACATCTCTCCAGCTCCAAGGAATCTAAGTTTTAAAAGCTCAAGAGCTGAAATTGAGTCTTACCCTCAACAAACATTTCTGTTCGTCCAATTCTTTCAAATTACCTAAACTTTGGTTTTAAATATTTTATTATTCATTCACACACGAACATTCATATACTGGTTTCCATAAATACATTAAACTATTTCACTTTCAAAAAAAGAAATGCATAGTTAAGGTCTCTGAGCCAAGTTATTTGAGGCTATAAAACTAAAATACTATTATTATTTTAATAAAAATTTGATTGATTTGCATCAAACAAAGGTATTCTAAAACAAGACTCAAGGAAAACAGAGATGATAAATGATGACAACTGCAATTTCAAAAGTAAACATAAATTATGGGTATAACCTGACCAGCAAATTAATCACATCATTATTTAGGCCCAAGACTACAGATGCTTTTTTTTTTAATCTGTTACTTTACCTTTTCCATGTTTTTCAAGATTTCAAATTAAACGATTGGTTTTTTTTTTTTTTTGGCTTTTGGTTTATTTCACTTAGAATTAGGTTCCACACTTCTGTGTAGGTTGCACCAAATGATAGAATCTTATTATTAAGGTTGTATAACATTCCATTATACATAATTTAAAAACTTAATATTTGAATTTGGAGGAGAGGCAAAATTGTTGGCAGGAGCATTGATTAGTGCTGCAACAATGGAAAACACCATGTAGGTTCTCAGATTTTTTAATTGTCACCTCATTGTAATCAGGCAAAATAATTGAAATTGCTATGATGAAGAAATATATGCATTCCCACCTTTATTTCAGCATTATTCCTGGTAGTTGGTATAGAAATGGTCACTTAAAATATCTAGTTTGCCTCTAGACTCTGCATTTAACAGCACCAGAGGAAACGTCTATACATAGAATACAAGGCCGATGATTGAAAGCATGGATAGGATATTTTATGTGGAAGAGGGCCTATATTACCTTTGCATAGATCCAAAAGACTGAATCAGAAAAAATAGCAAAGGCAAGCCTCGGGGCAGTGCAACGCATTAAGTTTCTAATAATTGGAACAATCAATAACAGGTTGTTCCAGTGGAGGGCAGAGCTTGCAACCAAACTCTCAACATTCCAATAAAGCTAAAGTTGATACAAAGGAAATCTTCAGGGGAAGGAGCAGATTAAACAACAGTTAAGCTTCCCTGGTTGTGAGCTCTAAGAATACGTCTACTTTTTCTCTGTGCCATACTTTAAATTTGATTTAACTTCACATGTGAAGGATCAAAAAGGTTGTGTGTGTGCATGAGTGTGTGCCTGCATGCGTGCTGTTTGAAAGTTAGTTACTAGAGAATTTTGTACAATGTTTTGATTATATTCACTCCCTGAACTGTTCCCAGATTCACTCCCTGCATTTTGTTTCCTTTTACCAGAAAACCCATGAAGTCTAATTCATGCTGCCCACATATTATTGGCTATGTGGCCTTCCAACAGAAAGTGGTTGACTTACTAGGCCTGTGCATTTCAAAATATCCTTTGTGAACTCTGTGTTGCCAGTGTGTTGAATGCTGAGGCTACTCTTTGAAACCCATTTTCTAATGAGTAACATGTTGTTTATTGAAGATTATCTGCTGAGCCCCACCCATTCAATGCTTCACTGATCTCTGTGGAGATTATCCTTGACTTAAAAGTTCATTCCCAGGAAGAACAACATCAAATGGTAGACTGGAAGAAATAAGGTATTTCTTTAGCAGGTACTCTCTCTAGCCCTATGGTGACCTAAATTTAAATAGTTTTTTGTTGTGGAAAGTTCACATGTATTTTATTTGTTTGTTTGTTTATTTATTGGTTTTTCGAGACAGAGTTTTTCTGTAGCTTTGGAGCCTGTCCTGGAACTCACTCTGTAGACCAGATTAAAGGCATGTGCAACCACTGCCTGGCTCTAACTAATGTTTTACTATCAAAATTGTTCTTAGACTATTTCACAGAAGTATGCAATGCATATTGACCAATCTCACATTGTGCCCTCTCCCAACTCCACATCACGCCGCCCACCATACTCCCACTCCACAAATCTCCTCTCTCTCCTGTTCATATCTCTTCACCTTATTATATTACAAATGGAGTTAAACAAGGGCCTTTTGTGTGTTTATGGGTTGGCACTATCCTTTGGAGTCTGCTGAGCTCAGCATTCGTTACAACATTAAGTCGGTAACCTCCAACCCTAGAATCAACTAATAGCCAATAGTTCAGAAGTAAATGGTAGGGAACCATAAGTTCCTCTAGAATCAACTAATAGCCAATAGTTCAGAAGTAAATGGTAGGGAACCATAAGTTCCTCCTCTTCCTTGTCTAACTGTTGATACCCAAATCTTATATGAGCCCAGTGCAGATAGGTAACCACAGATGAGAGTTAATGATTGCAATGGTTGTGTTAAGTCTAGAGGATTGCATTTTGCGGCCCTTCATCTTGATAACATAGTTCGAAAGTACTTCCTGCCCTTCCCTCTGCAATGTTTCATGAAACTTAGAGAAGGTGTTGTAAATATCTTGTTTAGAACTTAGTCAATGAACTGAGTTCTTACTTGTTTTCAGCATCTTGGGCTGACATGAATCTCTACATGCCCACTGTTCATGATAAGGGGAGGGTTTTATGGTCAAAGCTGGGAGCAGCTTTTGTTTTTGAGTGTAAGTGTAGATTCTTAGAAGGCAGTTTTGATGTCATGTCAATTTAATTACATTGCAGTCCCATGTTTCCACCAAGGCCTGCTATCTCTCCAGACTTAGACTGTTAGCAACTCTTAGAGTAGAAGACCAAGGGCCCCTTACTTGAGAGGGTCTCAAAACCAATCAGAGAACTGTTAGTTATTCCCACAACAGTGAAGCTGCTATTGCACAGGTGGGCCTATAATGCCTGGCAGATTGGCCTTCCATTTCTGTTTGGCCTGCTGTTGATATTCCTATGACCAAGGTGTGAGATATTGTTCTCATTAAGTTTCTAATAACCATAACAAAAAAGAGCTTATTAGGGTTACATGCATGGACCAAAAGTCCATCACTGAATCACTGAAGGGAGCCAAGGCAGTAACTCAAGCAAGGCAGAAACCAGGACTAATAAATGAAGAAGTTCTATATCATGGAGCAATGCTGCTTACTGGCTCACTTCCCCCACCTCATACTCAAACAGCTTTCTCATTCAGCCCAGGGCCAAGAAGTAGCACCACATACAGTCATCATTAGTCAAAAAATGCTTTAGAGACTTACCAATACGTCAATCTGATGGAAGTATTTCTCAATTGAGCTTCCCTCTTCTAAGACAACAATGGATTATGTCAAGCTGACAAAAAAACTAACCAGGACAGATATCTTGAACAATATGATCTTATTTTCTAGTTCTGGCATGCAAGAAAGAGGACTGACAAGAGCCTGTGTTGTTTTGAGGGTTCCTGAGGCCTCTAGTATCTCATTCTTGGGACTGGGGAAATGTTCAGTAACTCACTGTTTCTAGGAGCAGTGCCATTCAGCCATGAAAAAAAATATCATATGTTATTTAGCATACAAGATAGCAGGTTTCTATATAGATATTTATTCTCTTTATACTGGCTACTCCTCCCTACAACTCCATGTTTCACCTCCGCATCACTGCACTCCCTCTCTGCTTAATTCTTTCCACCCAAAGTAATTACTTTACCCCTGTCCTCTTCCTACTTTATTGGTTTCCACAGGCAATCCATGTTAAACAAACAGAACAAAAGAGTCAGAGCTAGAATCCATATATGAGTGAGGATGTAGTGTTTGCTCTTCAGGGCCTTGGTGACCTTACTTATTATATCATTTTTCAGATACATCCATTTCCCAGCAAAATCACAATTTTATTTTTCCTTACAGCTGAATAAAATTCCATTTCAGAAATGTGTACCGTATTTCGCTATCTATTATCAGTTGATGGACTTCTAGGATGCATCTGTTTTTAACATATTGTAAATAGAGCAGCCATGAACATGGATGTGTAGGAATCTCTGTAGTATAATGGAGTCCTTTGTGTAGATGCCCAGAAGTAATATAGCTAAGTTAGAAGGCAGTTTTGGTTCTAGTTATTGAGAAACCCTCAGACTTATTTCCAAAGTACCTTCACCAGTTACATTCCTACCAAAATGTAAAGGATTCTCCTTTCCCCATATTCATACCAGTGTTTGCTGTTATTGGTGTTCTTGATGAGGGCCATTCTGACTGGAGTGACATAGAGTCTTAAAGGGGTTTTAATCTGTGTTCTCTGGGTGGCTGGGGATGCAGAGAACTTTAAAACATGTTCAATGGCCTGTGCATTTCTTCTTTCGAGACATACTTAATTCTCTAGTTCATGTTTAGTTGAGTTGTTTGCTCTCGGAGGCTTTCTCTTTGTATATGCTAGGCACTAAATCCCTTTCCAATGTAGCTAGCAAAAAGTTTCACCCGTTCTGTCTGATGCCTTTGTGTAATTAGAATTTTAGAAAGCACTTTTGGCCTTGATCTTTTCATTTACTGAATTTATTAAAACTGAATTTCCAAACTATAACCTGAGTACCTATAATAAGCAAAGCATTATATTATGCTGAGAGAGAGTAGGCAGACTTCAAAGATACACCATGAAGTTCTTGTCACCAGTCTTTGATTTCCTTTGTTTTGTTTGTTTTGATAGTCTGTGTTTCCCAGTTCTAGTAACAACTCACAATCCACTTGCCTCTGCTTCCTGAGGGCATGGATGACAAAGGAGTCCATTACGCATGGCTTACATTTTTTTTTACTCTCCCATTTTTCTCAGTTAACCCTTCACTTTCTTATACATATTCAGAGAATTTATTAAAAGATATTTTCCTGAATGCCAAGTTAGTAAAATTTAATTTTCATTTTTTGACAATTTGTATTTTGTAATCTAGTAACATTGGAATAGGTAGGGCCAAGGTACAAGTAACATATGGATTTAGAGTATTCAGTTCAAAATTACCATAACCAGAGGATGCCTCTTGTTAATAAGTCCCCAATCTGTTTTCATATCTTGTTTTACCACTCTTGTTTTTGACCTCATCACATCTATGAAAGTATTCCCCTTCAGATTTGAATTTCCAGCATGATATTAAAAATTAATTGCAGATATTTTTGGAGTTCCGAACAAGTTCTCTTTTTTATTTTAGTTTTCCTTATTTGTTCTAGGTGATAATTATAAGTAGAAAGATTAGATCTGATTTTAGATGAGATCATAAAAGTTGCTTAAAAGAGAAAATTTTTCATTTGATAAATTAACTTGAAAAATTAAATATTGAAAAATTATACATTTATTTTGAAAGAATAGCCAAGTGTAGCATGAAGAATCTGTATATATGTGCATTCTTCTACAATCTGATATTGAGAAAAATGAATATAAATCTTCAAAATCAAACTCTTAAATTATTTTAAAAGTTCATGATAGAGATATGGATTTGTCTTTGCTGATATCTATATACATATATATATATATATATATAGAGAGAGAGAGAGATGTATCGACAAGTGATTTATTGATATCTTATCATATATATGATATATATCATGGAAACATTATCCTTTTTTTTTGTTTTTTGAGACAGGGTTTCTCTATGTAGCCTTGGCTATCCGGAAACTCACTCTGTAGACCAGACTGGCCTCCAACTCACAGAGATCTGCCTGCCTCTGCCTCCTGAGTACTGGGATTAAAATTATGTGCCACCACTGCCCAACAAAAATATTATCTCTTAAAACATCGCTTTAAAAAATCTAAGTTTTAAAAAATTAATTTTTGGAAGCCACTAATTTCTCAACTCTTTTATTGTGACATGAAATAATTTAGCCCAAATTCCAGTAATTGATATTTTATCTTACAAAATAATAATATGATCAGCAAAATTTCACTGGCATATTTTTAGCATACTCTATCATTTGTAGTCTCTTTGGAAGTAAAATTCTACTTTCCTTTCATGTAAAATATATCAAACATAAAAGACTATTGAGCCACAGCATACAAACAAAAAATGTCGAAGGTATAATTAAATAGCTTTCTTACTTTTTATATTTTCCATAAAAATAATTAACTAATACATTTTCCACCTACTGTAGGCTTAATGATATTTATAAATGTGAAATGAAGCATGGGGAAAATAATGACCTAAAGCAATTAGGAAGAGGTGTGTATAACTGTATTTTATTGCATTATGGTAAAGTATGAAAAGAAATATCTAGAGGAAAGTCATTGTTTATATATTAACTATGACCTATGCAGGGAAAGAATTCTCAAACCTGTTCACACATGAAAAACTGCAAATGTCATTGCAAAATATTTGGATAATTGTATCTTCATTATTTTTCTATTAGAATTGCAAATTTTAATTTTTAATTAATTAATTTTCACTAGTTCATTCACAGTTTCCCCTCCCTCTTCTCCTCCCAGTCTCTCCTCCAAACTTCTCCTCTTCATCCCCCAATACACTCTTCTCCTTTCTCTTCAGAAAAGGGCATTGTCTCCCATGGATATCAGCTAGTCATAGCATACCAAGTTTCATTAAGACTAGGCATGTCCTCTCCTATTAAGGTTGGACAAGGCAACCCAGTAGGAAGAAAGGGTCCAAAAAGAAGGTAACAGAGTCAAAGACAGCCCCTGCTCCCACTGCAAGAAGTCCCACAAGAAGACAAATCTTCACAGTAATAACACATGTGCAGAGGGCCTAGGTCAGACCCATGCAGGTTTTTTGATTGTTGGTTCAGTCTCTGTGAACTGCTATGAGCCCAGGTTAGTTGATTCTGTGGGTTTACTTGTGATGCTCTTAATCCTTCTGGCTCCCACAATCCTTCCTCCCCTCTTCCACAGGATTCTAGGAGGTCCACCTAACGTTTGGTGGTGGGGCTCTGCATCAGTTTCCATCAGTTACTGGATGAAGGCTCCCTGATGACAATTGGGGTAGTCATCAATCTATGTATAGCAGAATATCATTAGACATTATTACACTGACTTTTTTTTGCCAGTTGTGTTTAGTTTTATCCTGGTCTCTAGGCTGTCTAGCCTCTGGGTCCTGGCCCCCAAAGAAGAGTCAGGGGTGAATTCCCTCTCATAGTATGGATCTCAATCTGGACTAGCTATTGATTGGCCACTCCCATATTTTCTGTGCCATCTTTACCCTATAGTGTATCTTGTAGGTAGGGCAAATTGAAGGTCAAAGGTTATGTGGCTGGGTTGGGGTCTCAGTCCCTCTACTGGACGTCTTGCCTGGTTACAGGAGATGGCCGGTTCAGGTTCCATATCTTCCATTGCTAGGAGTCTTAGTCACTGTCATAGATTCCTTAGAGTTTCCATTGCACTAGGTTTTTAGCAGGGGTATCCCAGAGATACCCCTGATTCCAGTTCACTTCCCCAATACTCCGTCCCTTCTCCACCTGATACCTCCTGTTCCTGTGTCCACACCCAGCCAGACCCTTCCCCATTGACCCATGATATCTATTCTATTTCCCCTTCACAGTGAGATTTCCCCCCTTGAGACTTCCTTGTTGGTTAGCTTCTTTAGGTCTTTGAATTGCATCATGGTTATTCTTTACAGTTAATATCCACTTATAAATGAGTAGATAGCATGTTTTTCTTTCTGGGTCTGGATTACCTCACTCAGGATGGATGATCTTTTGTAGTTCCATCAAGTTTTCATCAGATTTTATGATATCATTGTTTTATACAGCTGAGTAATACTCCATTGTGTTTCTTTAGCCATTTTTCAGTTGAGGGGTTGCTAGGTTGCTCCCAATTTTTGGCTAATACAAATAAAGGTGCTATAAACATAGTTGAGCATTCTTTGGGTATATGCCCAAGAGTGGTATAGCTGGGTCTTGAGGTAGATTGATTCACAATTTTCTAAAAAACACCATATTGATTTCCAAAGTGACTGGACACATTTACACTCCCACCAGCAATGGAGGAGTGTTCTCCTTGGTCTACATCCTCTCCAGTATAAACTGTCACTTGTGTTTCTTATCTTAGCCATTCTCAAAGGTATAAGATGGAATCTCTGAATGTTTTTTGAATTTCCCTGATGGTTAAGGATGTTGAACATTTCTTTAAGAGCTTCTCAGCCTTTTGAGATTCCTCTATTGAAAATTCTCTGTTTAGATCTGTACCCCATTTATAAATTGGATTATTGGGTTTGTTGCTGTCTAGTTTCTTGAGTTCTTTATATATTTTGGAATTCATCCCTCTGTCAGATGTGGGGTTGGTAAAGATCTTTTTTCTATTCTGTAGGCTGTCATTTTGTCCTTTTGATGGCATCCTTTGCCTTACATAATTTTTTCAGTTTCATGAGGTCGCATTTATTAATTGCTGATCTTAGTATCTATGCTGTTGGTATTCTGTTCAGGAAGTTGTCCCCTGAGTCAACATGTTTAAGGCTACTTCTCTTCTATCAGTTCAGTGTATCTGGATTTATGTTGAGGTCTTTGATCCACTTGGACTTGTGTTTTGTGCAGGGTGATAGAAATGGATCTATTTGCATTCTTCTACATGCTGACATCCAGTTAAACGCCATTTGTTGAAAGCGTTTTCTTTTTTTCTATTGTGTATTTCTGGCTTCCTTATAAAAAAAATCCAGTATCCATAGGTATGTGAATTTGAATCTGGGTACCCTGATTTCAAGCTATATTACAGAGAAAAAGTCATAAAACCACAAGTTATTAGCATAAAAAGAGACCAGATGTAGAATTACAATTTTTGACAGCCAGGATATTCTTTCAAGCATACGTGAGTATCATGTACCTTGTAGATAGTATTATGATTGATGATAGAGGGAGGAATTATCGAGTAAAAGCTTCTCTATCACTTTTCATTTCTAGTTTTTGTACTTACTAATTTTAATGCATTATCTACATCAGTGTGTGGCTATTACAGTGGCCACAGTATTTTGGGATTTTGTATTGATTGTGATGATTAAGTGTTCCCCAAAGGCAAATCATGTGTTGAAGGTTTCTGTGGGGGCATATTGTACTATCAGAGTATTTAAAAATGGGACCTTGTAGGAAGAAGTTAAGCCACTGGGATTGTTCTCTTGAAGGAATATGGGCACTTTGCATAGCTTGTCTTTCTTTGCTTCTTAGATCTTGATAAAGTAAACAGTTTTTTGCTCTACCATGCACTTATACTATGAGTACTGCATTATCACAGGCTCACAGGAAAAGGAGAAAACTGACCAATGACAGAAACCTTCGAAACTGTTAGGAAATATAAGCCTTCCTTATGTTTTAGACAATTGTCTTGGATATTTTATTGCAATATTTGAATGATAGCACATCCATGTGCAGAATAAATTTTTGATCACACAACTGACTCACACAGCAGTTTAACTCAGCCATTAAATTGGCAAAGTATGTCAATTTTTGCCCAAAGGAGGCAAAGCAAGATTTCTGTAACACAAGTCTGTGAGTGCTACTTGCCAAGATTTGAAAATCAGTTTTTGCATATCTCCCTAATATACTTCTCAGTTGGATCCAGACAGCTGCCAGTAATACAGAAAGATGAGAGCAGCTAATGGGAGGATTTGATAAGTAAACACACAAAGAACCTCTTGTTTCTTTAATTATTTCTTTGTTGATGAGTTGTAGATTATTCCTATAATCTTCTATTACAAAATTGGAAGTTTGTCAATCTCTTTTTAAGAAATGAAACAGTTTTAAAAATTAAGCAATGAGGATGGAGAGATGGCTCAGAGGTTAGAATTCTTTGTGATTATAGAGGAACCAGATTCAATTTTCAGCACCCATGTGGCAGCTTACAATCGTAACTCCAGTTCCAGAGGATCTGACACATAATCTTCTGGCCTCCACAGGCACTAGGCACATGGGTGGTGTACATACACACATTTTGGCAGGCCAAACACCTATACTCATAAAACATAATTATTTTTAAAATAAACTTTAGGTTTTAATTTATTCATACCTAGGCATATCTTTTATGAAATTAAAATAAGTAATTATAATGTCCAGTTCCAGATTTTTATACTTATATTTTTACACTAATAAAATTATTTTAAAATAACATATTCTAAAATATGGGTAAAACAAAACTTTGTTGAACCTATTGCATACACTTTTGTTATGATAAGGATAAAAGATTTAGGCTATAAATTAGATAAATAAAGAATAAAAATGTTTCATGAATTCTTTGTTTCACTAGAAAAGTCCTATTCTAATAAACAATTTTTATGTATCAGGATCTGTACTCAAATTAACAAAATAATTCTAGTTGCAAATTTACCAGGGTGAATAAAAATGCTCAGGAATAAATTTCACAAAGAAAAAGGAACAGAAAGAAAGTTAGCAATACCTCTGAAATGTGTATTTCAAGGAACGTATGACAACTAAAACAATTTTGTTGAATAGAAAGTTAGAGAGCACATTAATAGTGTATAGTAGTTCCTTTTTCTATGCCCCAGCAAACATTGATTTATTTATTTGTATATAAAAGACATTCTAGTAGGGTGAGATAATATAACTCCTTGTAGTTTTGACTTGCTAATGATTTTGATCACATTTGTTTAAGTTTGTTGGGAATTTAACTTTCTTCTTTTGGAAAGCACATATCCATATAATTTTATTGTTCTTAAATTTGGTTATATATTTTTATAATTAATTAGCTTTCTTTTCTTAGAGTATAGTATAATTACATCATTTCTCCCTTCCCTTTCTTCCCTTCAAACTCTCCCATATATTCTTCCTTACTCTCTTTCAAATTAATGGTCTCCGTTTGCATTAATTGTTGTTATATGCATATGTGTATATAGGTATATACATGTACTTTCCTAAAATAAATGCTCAGTTTGTATAATATTATTTGTATGTATGATTTCAGGACTGTCCATTTGATACTGAATAACCAATAGGTGTGCTGTTCTCTGAGAGAAGACTATTTGTCCCATTCTTTGTTGCCTGCAGTTCTTTGTGTAGGCTGTAGGCCTCATGGGCTTTCCCCTGTCCACTTTGGCATGTCTATTGTTGTCATCCTTGTACTGCTCGTGTTTAGTCAATCACATTTGGTAAGACTTTATGGGTCTAATTTCTAACATTCCTAGGAGACATAGTCTTGTATTAAACTCCCTCATCCTCTGGCTCTTAAAATCTTCTCATCCCCCTTTTCACAATGTTTCTTGAACCTTAGGTGCAGGAGTCATCTTGTAGATGTATCAGTTGGGACCAGGATCCAGAACAGTGCATTTTTCAGTATAGTTTTCTGTAATGGTCTCTCTCAGTAGCAAAGAGAAGTTTCCTTTATTGGGGAAAAGGCTACACTTAACTGTAGGCATAAGGATAAATGAATGGATAAAGAAAATGTGGTAACTATATATGCATGGTGGTATTTATTTAGTCATAAAGGAAAACAAAATTATGTCATTTGCATAAGAATGGGAGAAACTGGAAATCATACTAAGCTAAATAAGTCACACTCAGGAATATAAATGTTGCGTGTATTTTATCATATGTAGAACCTAGGCGATACAGATACATCAAGAAACGTATACATACATATGGGCATAAAAATAGAAAGGGGTCTATTTGAGAAGAAACAGAGGATGAGCAAAGTGGGGTAAGGGGTATATAAGAAGCTGACTGGGAGTGAATATATTCAAAGTACGTTATATATTTCATCAAAATGTCATTATGAAACCCATTGATTTATACAAAAAAGTGCACACTAATACAACGAAAAATCAGTTGGTTATAGATGCTCAGAAATCTTATTTGGCACTCAGTTCTGATTCACGCTTCATTGTGTCCACTTTTGTACAAGTGCCAATGATGTTATCACTATACCTTTGTAATATATTTTCAGTTTTTAAACTTTATTTATTGTGTATGATTGAGTGCACACATTCCATAGCAAGTATGTGGCAGTCAGAGGGCAACCTGAGGGAGTCACTTCTCTCCTTTCACCATGTGAGTCCTGAGGATCAAACTCTGGCCATCAAGCCTGGCAGCTAGAGCTCTTATCTTGCTAGCTACTTTGTCTTATATTTAAAAATCAGATAGTGTTGTGCTTCCAGTTTTGTTCTTGTTTTAGACTGCTTAAGCCATTTGAGGGGTGTGTGTGTGTGTGTGTGTGTGTGTGTGTGTGTTCCTGTCAGAAGTACACAATTGCAGGATTTCTTAAAAACATAAGAGTATTAATGGTCTTTTTAAAAACGTAGGTTGAATCTGTGGATTGCAGATGGAAGGCCTTTTTTTTCTGCATCCTCATTGAGTTCTTTTGTTGCTGTATTTTTTATTATTCACTATAAAGATATTATACTTCTTTCATTAAATTTCTTTCAAGGTAATTTTTCTGTTCCTCCTATGACTACTATGACTAGGATTAATTTCCTATGTATGGAAACATAATTTGTTTCCAACAAATGTCACTGATATATAAGAACATGTCTTATTCTCATATGATGATTTTTAACTCTCCAGTTTTATACATTTATACAGCCTCTATGAACTACTTTCAGGAGGTGTCAAAAATACCTAAAAATTAGATCTACTTATGATGCAACTATTTGAGTGTGTGTGTGTGTATATATATATATATATATATATATATATACACACAATGAGAATGATAATTATAAAAGTTGGAACATTAATAATTCTAAACATAACTACTGTGATTTGGATGATTAAGAACTGACATAATGGTTGGTGTAGAGATCAATACAATGAAATTGGTAGTTCTAGAACAAACCTTCACATTTATAGTCAAGTAATATTATAATGTTGCCAATGAAACTCATTGGGAGAAACAGACTCAAAAGTCCCGATGAAGCATTAGATGTGTATATACAAAAATTGGAGATTTATTTTTATTTATGTGTCTATGTGTCTATGTACTTGTCTCTGTGAGTGTATGCCACACATGTAAATGTCCGTAGAGACCAGAAGAAGGTGATGGATATTCTAGAGCTGGACTTACATGCAGTAAGCACCCTGATGTGGACAGTGGGAATCAAATTTGGGTCCTCAGGAAGAGCAGCAAGTCTGATTATGCAAAAATAGACTAGACACATATATCATATCATATCATACCATGTCATATCATGTCATGCATGTCATAGCATATACTAATTAACAGATTTGATAAAGAATCTCAATATAAGAGTTGAAATACAATTTTTAGTAGGTTAGAGTTACACATTTTCATGGTTTCTATTTAAACAATAGTTTCTTACATGTGAAATCAAAGAAACTGGCTGAAAAATGGACAAACTAGAAATGAATAAAGAGTAAATCATTGTGCTTGAAAGGACACCAGGAAGAAAGTAGCCCAGACAGTGACATAAACCTCAGGAACATCATTTGTTTGATGATGAACTTGTACATAGAATTACAACTCAAACTGAAAATAAGCCCAATTGAAAATTGACAAAATCTCTGAATTAAATTTTCACTAGGCAATATATTCAAGTGAACAATAAATGCATGAAAAGATGCTCAACATCAATAGTTATCAGAAGAATAAGAACTGGAGCCATAGTAAGAAACTATGTCATACACTCTAGGAAAGATAAAATGAAAGAGGAAAGATCAAGTTCAGTGAGGACATTCTTAAATTAGAATTTTCTTCCACTGCTATTGGGAATGTACAATAGCACAGCTACTTTAGAAAAATAGTTTGGAACTTGCTCAAAAATTAAATGCAATGTTACCATAGGACCTGTGTTTCTATTTCTAGAATATATTTATATAAGTATATAACCAGAAGAATAGAAAACAATCAATATATTACTTAGGAACATTTATAGCAAACTCAAGATGAACAAAATAAGGAACTAAAACATCTATCAATCAATAGGTACAAAAGGCAGCATATTTGTGTAATGAAATATCATTTGGTAATAAAAACTAGAAATCCTGATATATGTTACAACATGGTTGACCCTTGGAAACATTTCAGGTCTTATAAGATAGCATATTTCACAATTCTGTTTATATAAAATTTCTAGAAGCAGTTCCATTCAGTCAGAAAGTAGACTGCCAGTTTTCTAGGGCAGAAGAAGAATGAAGTAAGATTTGATAAGAAATGATGGATGACAACTTATAAGTACAGAGTTTGTTTTGTTTTGGAGTTTATGAAAGTTATATTGACGAGTAGACAATTTTATGGCTATAGTAAAAACAATGAATTGTTCAAGTGGACGTATTCTATACTATATGAGTAATATCTTGATAAGACTATTTTTGATAAAATAATTTTAGATGACAAAGAACCTTCTACTTTTCTATCGCATATCCCATCCCATTTAAAAGATTTGTTTATTTTTATGAGTATGAGTGTTTTTCATGTACGCATGTCTGTGCAACATGTACGTTCATTGTCTAGTGAGACTAGAAAAGGGCGTGGGACCCTAGAATTGGAATTACAGTTTGTTTGAGCCTCCATGTGGGTGCTGGGATCTGAACCCAGTCCTCTGGGAGAGTAGTTCATAACTGCTGAGCCATCTCTTTAGCCCTCTATCTGATGGTTAACGCGTTTCATCCACATTCTTTCAAACTATCCTTTGGAAACAGAGACTATTTTTTTGCCTGACATCCTTTCCATCTAGACTATAATTCTGTGTCTTGCCTGTCTCAGTCTTAATGCCATCAAAATATAGAATGTATTTAGAGAAAAGTATAGGATGAATGGCTGAGGAAGTTATAACCATACATTAAAAACATTCTTTGAGACAATTTCAACAAAATGTATACCTCACCAGGCGCTTGGCTCAGGATTTCACATATTATCTATCTAATTTATTCTTACAACAGAAAATTCAGTAGCTGATACCATTATTAATATTTTAAAATGAAATACTGGAGACTCAAAATATTAAATAATACAGATTTGCACTTAAGTCTTGGAAACATATGTGATCACCCAAAGATTAGAAAGTTATTGTGATTATAAATAGACTTATTCTAATAAATTTTGTGTTCTTTTCCTCATCATAGATCCATGGGACAATTATTTTAAAACAATAGATGATATGTGTAAAGAAATTACATTTTCTGATGGAAAAATACATAATATTTTAAAAATTATTTTAAACAACTTTATATTTACATTAAAATCTTTGCATAGAAATAAGATTACTTCAGGTAATATATTTAACAAATATCCATTATTGAAAACAGTTACATAAAATTAGTGCTTTCTTTTAAAAACCCAAGACACATGGTCTCTTTATTAGGTGTTATGCCAGTGGAGGAAATTGTAGCATGACTAAGATGAGAGATTTAATTAATGAAACAGTTATAAAGTGTGCACCTTTGGCACATTCATTCACTGTTTCTTCTCTACAATACCCTCGGGGTACTGATAATGGTAGCACAGAAAGTAAACAGATGACTACATCTTAATGGATCTTACAATACGTTCACATAATATGTATTTATGTGGGCAGGTGCATGCATGTGAATGTAACTTAGATCAGAGGGATAGAAAAATGTTTTGGCTGATGCCTAAAATATTTAATTTTATTATATTTTTGGACTTGTGGTTAGAGAGAACCACAACATAGCAAAGGAGAGTATAAATTAGCAATAATGTTGTTAGAAGATTCTGCTGCTATTTTCTTGGTTTTAGAAGGTCCATCTCTAAAATTTTATTGTGTGACAATGAAAACCTGATGCATTTTAGGCTTTCCTCCCACAAGTTTATTTTAGCCACATTTATAAGTACTTTATGGATATTTTTTCAGTCATGAATGGGAAATTTTTCTCTAAATTTCACAAGCTGATTGGCATATACTTAAAAATACTGGAAAGGTTAAAATTAGTTTCACATTGATCCAAAAAGCATCAACAGAGACTTGGGATTATTGACTTTGGTGGCTAATGCTATGAAGTAGAAATAAGAGATAATTCCTTTCTTGCTTTTAGATTAATCCTATCTTAGATGCTTTAAAACTGCCCTCTCCTTTTCTTCTCTTTCCTTAACTCATTTATCTCTGGGTAGCGGAACACCATTCACTAGATTTTAAGCACTCAAAGCTTAATCATTTTCAGTCCTAAAGATGTAAAAGAAACGTGGATACACAGAATCTTCAAACAAAATCTAATCACATTTTTTTTCAGAATGCTTTCTTTTTATTTATTTCTTCTTTTTACTAAAATTGCTAATGGAAGCACAAACATTTGAGTAAAAACTTGTTTTTGATTAATATTCTCTTTATGGAAATGTGATACCTACACACAATGGGATTTTATTAAGCTGTAAATAAAAACGAAATTATGAAGTTTGCAGGTAAATCGATGGAACTGGAAAACATTATACTGAGAAAGGTAAACCAGACCCAATAAGACAAATCTCACATGTTCTCATTCATACACGAAGCCTAGCATTCTTTAGATTTGTGTATTTTGCTGGGCATACCTGTGGCTATAAGGGCACTAGAAAAAGGTCATTGTGGGGAAAAGAGAAGAAAGATCTTAAAAGAATGGGGATAGCAGAGCATAGATGACATGAAGGAGAAAAGGGGAATATTGGGGAAGGAACTTTAAATGAGTTCAAGGATGGAAGGGTAGGGAAGAGAAATGACAGGAAGAGGAATAATTAATACCAAGGATGTTTGAAAACGTCATACGGAGACCTGCTATTTTAATTATATGTATATATAATTATATAATAATATATTATATTATAATAATATAATTATATATTATATATATATATATTTAGAAAAGAGTCTAATTGGGGTTGCCCTACATTGGAGACAAAGCTCTTCCCAGAACCTATAAATTGTCAAACAAAAAGTCCTATGCCAGGCTTGGGGAGATGATTCAGCAACTATGAGCACTTGGGGCTCTTGTAGAAGACCTAGGTTCCGTTTCTAGCACCCACATTGGGTGGATTAAAACAAATCTCCCAACTCTAGGAGATTGACACATTCTTCTGGCCTCTATGCAGGCACTTGTACACACATACACACACACCACATAAATAAAAATATATTTTAAGGAAGTTCAGTGACAAGTATGTGCTTTCTCCACTTTACTTGTTGGTCAGGAGCATCTCAGGCACTCCTCTCCCTCCAAAAAACAATGCATGTTACAGAGACTGCTCTTGATTGCCTACAAGAATATGGTGGGATGAGCCTATTGCTGAAGACACCAAACACTTTAGTCACAGGATATAGAGAAATCAAGTTGGTACTATAAAACTTTTTTCCTACTAGCTAGGTTTCATATCATCAGACGGAGCTATACAGGCTGCTAGAGCAAAAAAGTCATCAACAGTCATATCCAAGTGAACTCTGAGAGCTACAGTAATAACTGATATACCTAGAAATGCCTCTAGTCGCAATAGTGACACTAATGTTATGGGATTAGCCAACCACTTTCTGATTGAATTTAAGGCCAAGTCCACAGGAGGAGATATATGCCTGTTACTATAAATCTGGCCAAAATCTCATAGCTGGGGATCCCATGAGCCCCTACTATTACTTTGCTAAATAAACATAGCATTAAACTGTCCTCTAAATTTTCATCTCTATACCCACAGATTAGTACAGCTCTCAGATCTCATCAGGGAAGTTTCTTCGTGCAGTGGATGTCAGCTAAAGCTGTTAATTATGAAACTTGCAACTTTTCCAGTACACAGAAGTATCTGTGTAGGACTTGGCAATAAATAAGATATCTATAGCATACTCCCAAGACTCAAGCATCATTATGGAAGTGAGAAGTGAAATATTGTAATACAAAGCACTAAGGACTTGGGAAGACTGGAGCGAAAAATTCTTTTTTTTTTTTTTTAGAAAAAGTCTTATGTACATGCATGACTGGACTATTGCATTCATGAGTCCATAGTAGCAGGGATTGCCTGCACAAGAGCAACACAAGATCAAGCCAGACATCCAGAATGAAGGAAGAGGCTCATGTGCTCCCACCATCACCTGAAGAAGTATTGACAGCTGATGGTTTCTTAGAAAGGAAAAGTCAGTTTTTTATCAAAATCTTTGGCACCTGGTTGGTCAACCATGCTCCAGTGTGTGGCCCTATATACCTCAGTATGTGGGCAGCACAGACAGTAACTAGGTTAGTTACTAATATAATAAAAGAGGCATACATTTACAAGGGGTTGGGGGAATCTAGGAAGAGTTATAAGAATGAATATGAGTGAATAAAATTACATTGTATGCATGTATAAACTTCTCAAAGAATTAATAAAATATTTTAAAATTCTTTTTATGACTACACAATGGTATCAAAGGACAATCAGAAAGATATAGAAGTAAAAACAGTTTAACTGAATTGTCAGTATGCCGTCTTTATTCTCAGC
>PVIU01011060.1:0-14444 GCA_004026605.1 Ondatra zibethicus
GGGGGACCAGGCAGGACAGAAACCCCAAGAACCAACCAGGCCTTCATGCTACACAGGGCCCCTCTAGCTCCTGCTGCAGGGGATTCTTTGTTCCAGACAACCCTGCCACCCCCCCCAAGCCTGCCCTTTTGTCTGTGAGGTCTTTGCCCAGCAAGAGTCCCTGCTCCTGTACTGAGGAGATCCATCCAGAGGGGTAAGTGTGTGCCCACCTGGTTGGACGGTCCCAGGAACTGGATGTCAACCTGTAGAAGAATGAAAATAGATCCTTATCTATCTCCATGCACAAAACTCAAGTCCAAATGGATTAAAGACCTCAATATAAATCTGACCACACTGAACCTGATAGAAGAGAAAGTGGGAAGTAGTCTGCAACACATGGGCACAGGAGACCACTTCCTACATATAACCCCAGTAACACAGACAATAATAGCAACAATGAATAAATGGGACCTCCTGAAACTTAGAAGCTTCTGTAAAGCAAAGGATACTGTCCTTAAGACAAAAAGGCATCCTACTGAATGGGAGAAGATCTTCACCAACCCCACATCAGACAAAGGTTTGATCTCCAAAATATACAAAGAACTCAAGAAACTAGACATTAAAATTCTAAATAACCAAATTAAAAAATGGGGTAATGATCTGAACAGAGAATTCTCAACAGAAGTTCAAATGGCCAAAAGATACTTAAGGTCATGTTCAACTTCTTTAGCAATCAGGGAAATGCAAATCAAAGCATCTTTGAGATACCATCTTACACCTGTCAGAATGTCTAAAATCAAAAACACCAAGGATAGCCTATGCTGGAGAGGATGTGGAGTAAGGGGAACACTCATCCATTGCTGGTGGGAATGCAAACTTGTGCAACCACTTTGGAAATCAGTGTGGCGGTTTCTCAGGAAATTGGGTGTCAACCTACTTCAGAATCCAGCAATACCACTCTTGGGAATATACCCAAGAGAATTCCAATCATACTACAAAAACATTTGTTCAACTATGTTCATAGTAGCATTATTTGTAATAGCCAATACCTGGAAACAACCTAGATGCCCCTCAATGGAAGAATGGATAAAGAAAGTATGGAATATATATACATTGGAGTACTACTGAGTGGTAAAAAATCAATGACATCTTGAATTTTACATGCAAATGGATGGAAATAGAAAACACTATCCTGAGTAAGACAACCCAGACCCAAAAAGATGAATATGGTATGTACTCAGTCATTAGTGGACTCTAGCCATAAACAAAGGACATTGAGCCTATAGTTAACAAGCCTAGAGAAGCCAAATAACAAGTTGAACCCAAAGAAAAACATATATAGATCCTCCTGGGAATTGGAAGCAGACAAGATCGCCGGGAAAAATTTGGGAGCATGGGGGTGGGGCTAGGGTTGGGGGTGTGGTTGGGAGAAGGGGAGGGGGGAGAGAGAAGGGAGAAGGGAAGGATTGGGGAGAGTTTGGGGGAGTGGGAGGGTGGAGATGGAGGAAGGGTGGATATAGGAGCACGGAAGAAGATATCTACATTAAGGAAGCCATTTTAGTGTTGGCACTAGACTTGGCTCTAGAGGGGATCCCTGGTGTCCATGGGGATGTCCCCAGCTAGATCCTTGGGTAGCAGATGAGAGGTTGCCTGAACTGGCCTTCCCCCATAATCACAATGATGATTATCTCGAATATCACCACAGAATCTTCTTCTGGCGATGGATAGAGAGATCCACATCAGAACACTGGACTGAGCTCCCAAGGTTCAGTTGAAGAGCAGAAAGAATGAGAAGATGAGCAAGGAAGTCAGGATTGTGAGGGGTTGGTCTACCCACTGAGACAGTGTGCCTGATCTAACGGGAGCTCACGAAATCCAGCTGGACCAGGACTGAACAAGCATGTGATCAAACTGGGCTCTCTGAATGTGGCTGACAATGGGGGCTGACTGAGAAGCCATTGATAATGGCACTGGGACTTATTTCTACTGCATGTACTGGCTTTTTGGGACCCTAGTCTATTTGGATGCACACCTTCATACGCCTGGATGGAGTTGGGAAGGCCTTGGACTTTCCACAGGGCAGGGTACCCTGCCGTATCTTAAGGGAGGAGGGCTAGTGGGGCAGCAGGAGGGGAATGGGAGGAGGGAAGGAAGTGGAAATTTTTGAATGGAAAAAAATAAAAAAAAATTAGGTGAGGGAGAGGACAAGATTAGGTTATACCACTTTAACTACACTTTTTAATATTTAAATTGTTTTGTTAATTGAAAATAAAAATTCTCATACAACAAAAAAAGAAAACTTTTTATTTTTATCTTCAGAACAGAATTTTCCTCTCTGAAGGATATCATGATTTAACTATTTCTGAAAATAGAACTTTGTTCCCTTTTATCATTTTTACCAACATTTTTGTGATTACTGGGCATGAATAAAGTACACCCAGAGGCCAAAAATAAGAAAAAAGAAAATGTAAAGGAATAATAGAAGTGAAAAAATATGCTGACCGAACATGAAAAACATATGTCTCTTTTGGTTTTACATTGGCATAAAGGACTTAATGTTACTACCTGCTCATTCTACCACTTGCTGCCTATAGAATATAAGTGGACTAGTCTATGCTTTTCAGGTTTTAAGCCATATAACTGGGAAGATAATAACATTCTGTATAAAGGTTATAAACATTGTATTGTCCAGAAAGAAAAGTGCTTGAAAAATAATTAGAACTCAATGAATACTATATTGTGTAGTTTCAGTGGCAGAAACTATGTTAGACTTCAGTATCAACATCCTAAATAAGTTAGGAAGTTTCTTTATAACCAAACAAATAAGAGACATTCGTGAACATTTTTGTAATCAAGAACCTTCATTACTTCATAGGACAGATTAGTTTGTATTCTGATAACCCAATGCTAGGAGAGTCTTTCCACTGACTTTTGTCTTTACATAGTTATAACTGCCAACTCAGAAAGTACCCTATTGATTGGAAATCATTCCAAATTAATGTTTTATACCCTGGAATTTTTCCTCTTCTGAGTAGACTCATAAATATGAAATATACCACTAGTTGATTAATTAACTTCTTTATTGTTCCACCAGGGTCAGTTGGTCTTCTTTCTGCTTCATGATACACCATTAATAATCATTCCAGGTTTCTGGCTGCTGTTAATAATGTTGTAGCTAATTTCATTCTAGGCAACTGAAGCAGTACAATTGTGTTTGAACTAGCAGACTGGATCAAATGGAATAGAGGTTTCAAAAATAAATTTAATCCTTCAAAACAAGAGAGATAATTTCTTGCTCATCAATACTATGTCAAGAAATAGGGAAGCTAGTCTGAAGTTCATAATGTAATAGTTTTCTGAATGTTTTAGTTGAAGTATTGGGAGAATCTGAGATAAGATGACATTATCAAAACTTTGTGTTTGAAGTGTGTAAGCAATCCCACCTTCACAGAGTTCACATTAAAAGAGAAATGAAGAGAGATGATGTTCACTGGGATTTGATTTGAAGGGAGATTACTAGTTGTTGAGACATTCATATTTTATTTAATAAAATATGGCTACTTAATAACCAACGATTTAAGAGTTGATTCTAAAAGAAGGAGTATAGAAAAATAAGTTGTTTTAACACATGAAGAATGCATTAGGGAAGAAAAGGCTAAAGGCAATCTTAGATCTTCACATTTAGGATCCCTCTCATCAGCACCTTTGGTCAAATGAACTAATTGATTCGAATCAGATCTCAATAAACCAGCTAATTTTTAGAGATGTTTTCAAAATACTTAGTGATTAAGTCCATTAATTTAGATATATATATTCCATTTTTGGTATAAATGTTTGAGAGGATTTGAAAAATAGTACTGTGATTTAGCAATTCATGTCTTAGTTTGTTAATGCTGATGGTTTTTCTGTGTTTACTTCATGATATATAAAACCAGTCAGTCATTGAGACTCAATTACTATACATCTAAAATTACTGACAGATGTGGCTTTTGTGATGCAAACTGTGTACATAGCCTACAGGTGAAACCTAAATTTACACAATGTAAAAAGCTATAACTGATGTTTGCAGGGAAACATATTGTATTGGCTTTCTCAGGTAACTTGGATAATAACCAGGAGAAGAAAAGAAGTAAGTGGCCAATCATTACATGTAGAGCCCCAATTTTCTAATAACGTGGAGGTTTAACTATAGATTCTGCTCCCATTGGATAGCCTGAACATTATTTCTAGAGTGCAAAGTAAATTCAATATAAATATAATCTATTTTATTTTGTGTTTAAATATGCACATATACAGTTATATCTCATGCGTCTAAAATGATGTGAATGTGAAATTAATATAGACAGTGATTTAAATAAAATAAGTGTTTGATTTCATAATCTTTAAAAATATTTGTTCCTTTTAAAATATGTATAATTTTAACAAATTATTATCTTACAACACATGAAATGTATTAAAGCAGTGTTAAGGATATAGAAAATATTGGTGATATAATTTTTATTTTAATTTTCATCTGTTCAAAATTATGACTAAAAGGACATAAATAATAAGTTTGAGGCAATTAACATTTTCTGAAAATTCATTCATCTCAGCCAGAACAAAGTGCACTTGACCAGCTAGTGAAATATTGCTTGTTGTTGATATTTTGGAGTATTATATCAATTTATTTTAATTTTGAAAAAAGTTATTAGCATCCATACTGTTTCTGTGTGTCTTTTAAGAACATCCAAATAAAATATTCTATATCCTTATTTTCTTACAATTATTGTTTAAAATGTTGTAATTTTGTTTACTTTATTCTAACAAAATGGAAAGCGATCAAAAATGGTACTTAAAAGGTCCAGCATAAAATTGGCAACCAATGAAGGCTGTTAGGGGTCACAATATGTAAATATTTACTTGGTACAGTGCTTAGCATTAAATGTAAAAAGAAATAATGTGGTACTCTGCAAGCAACTAAGCGGATACATACTTATAAATCAATATCTATTATTAATCTACCAATAATATATCTCCATATATACATATGCAATAATGTTATTCTATAGAAGAGAAAAAAGCTACCAATCTAGTTCATGTAAGTTGTTTGTATAGTCTAGCAATCATAATTAATAATCTTTACATCTGTTAGCTATTTTCTGCCAGCTAATTCTAATGATGCAATAATAAATGATTGAATGAATGAAAAAGTAAGTAAGTGAAGGCACTGACTCTGAAGTTTAGGAGATATTACTATAACTATGCTTTATAACTATAGTTACAACTATAATTATAACTATAACTAAATGATGGATATCACCATCATTTAGAGTATGGTAGATATTAATGGTTAAGAACATCATTATAGGCTGGCAGTAGTGGCACAATCCTTTAGTCCCAGCACTTGGGAGACAGAGGCAGGCGGTTATCTGGGAGTTCAAGGCCAGCCTGGTCTACAAGAGATATTTCCAGGACAGGCCCCAAAACTACAGAGAAACTCAGTCTCGAAGAAAAAAAGAAAAAGAACATCATTATAATTTTGAAAAAGAATTAATTTATTCCTTATTTTATTGTTTTGTTAGAAAGTAAACAATAGTTTACTACACAAAGTAAAATAGATATAGCAGAAGAGTACAGAAGAGTAAACTTTTCTGCCTTAAAAAATTTGAATTAGGCCATCAGTTGAGAGAGAGCCTAATCCCCCTACTCATACTCTATGAGTGTATTATAAAGTTAGTTAATTAAATGGAAGACACAAGGGAGTACTTAGTAATAAAACTGACATCATAAGAGTTCATATACTACTTGAGAAACAAAAGCCATAAAAATTTACACACGAGCTAGGAGAATATGAAGAGGAAAAGACAGATGCTATCAACTGGGGTGCATATCATCATATTATAGAATTATGGCAAACCCGCCCCCATCCTACTAAGACATTATTAAATGGAATTCTCTTCTGGGTATAAAAAATATGCTTTAAAATGCAATTTAGAGCTAGTCTAATAAAAATGAGCCTTTAGATGCTTTTTCCTTTTGCTGTAATTGACTTAGGAACCATTACATATTTCTGAACACAGATTTAGACAAACATATTTTTCAGATTCTTCACAGATACTTTATCTTTCCAAGGGTCTAATCAAAGTCACTTTCATACTGAAAACACAGTGTTCACTGTCTTCTAAAGCTATTGTTAGCCAGTTCTAGGGCTTTCATCCATTACCTCCACTCTCTAGTATACAATTATGGATGCAGCTAATTATGTTTCTAAAAAGAGGCATAGTGCAGTTAGAATTAAAGGAAATAATTTGTGTAAATTGCTCAGTGTAGAATTGTGCACATGCCTGGACTTAGGCCACTTCCAATTCAAAATTTCTAGTGTATCTTTAGTGGCTTCAGGGTATGTACTCTTCCTTTATATGACCAAATGCAAACTCCAGCGCAGAATAAAAAAATATTTTAAATCCGGGCAATGAATCCCAACACTCGGGAGGCAGAGGCAGGTGGAGCTCTGTGAGTTCAAGGCCAGTCTTGTCTACAAGAGTGAGTTCCAGGACAGGCTCCAAAGATACACAAAGAAACCCTGTCTTGAAACCCCCCCAAAACATTTAAGAGAAAGATCAAGTTAATCAATAAAAATAAAAAGTAAACTTAGCATGTGGGTGTTTAATATTGTGATAGTCATTAAAGTGATTAAGAAGACATTTTATCAATTACCAAATATAGTTATGCAATGAAATCAATATAAATTTATCTGAAAATGTGTTCCTGCCACATCCTGTTGACCATTTTCTTCTAACCACTTGTCATGCGTAGCCTAAGTAATAAAGCAAAGGCTACTGTCTTTTCTGGGCTGAAGGTTTTCTTTGTATTTATATTTATTTATTTTTTATTTTATTTTATTTTTGAGACAGGGTTTTTCAGTAGCTATGGAGGCAGTCCTGGAACTCGCTCTATAGACCAGGCTGGCCTCGAACACACAAATATCCACCTGCCTCTGCCTTCCAAGTGCTGGGATTAAAGGCATGTGCTTCTACAGCCCTACCTTTTCTATATTTATAAGTATTGATATTGACCAAAATTTACTGCATAGCTTAGAAAAGTTAACAACTAGTTAGTTCTCTTTATTTCATAAGAGAAATAATTCATCTACTTTTTCAAAGCACATATATGAGTATTGAATTTAAGTTACAAATGCACTCTCAGGAAAATTCACCAAAGGAAATATACTTAGAATAAATTTAGAATCTAGTCACATGAGAAAATGAGGTCTGATGTAAAAATTGTACTTGATATCAATTCTAAAATTTTTCTAAGATATGGATGAAAGGCTCTTCATTAACTGACAGTTGCATACTCAGCAGTAAAAATTGTAATATTTACTCTGCCCAACAATATTGAATAGAACATCTAAACCACCCATGCGCTGTGTGAGGCTCCAAGGATACAAAAGCAAATTGAAGAGCTGTGGCCATTTATAGTCTCATAGTTTACCCATCTGTACATCTGGAAAGAAAATGTAAATTTGAATTAAACATAATGGATTGGTGGCATGTACAATCACAGGGTGCCAAGAAGGTATAAATGTCTCTGATTCTGAACAGAGGGGTCAAGAAGGTTTCTAGGGCTGGCAGGGTGAAGCAGGATTATTTCTGAAAACAGGAGTCATTATAGAATAGGAAAAAAACTGGGTGCTGAGACCTCAGGCTAAGCTTCAACAGTGGCTGCAGTGACTAGACATGGCTGGTAATGTTGGCCCCTTTCTAGTACCCTGCAAAGATGAAACAAATATGGAGTTTTGTATTTGCTAAATGTCTGGGTTCATAATGAATAAGAACTTCACTCCCTTCACTCAGGTTTTGGTTTTCACTATGCTGAGCCTGTGGAAATGATACAAGTTTATCATAAAGCCTATGCATTTATATTTAATCTTGTAATGAACACGTTGGTGGAATATGCCTCCTGACCATTGTTTTTATTGATCTGGGACAACAAGCCAAATGTGTATATTTTGAACTGATTGCTGAAACCATTCTTTTGAGGCCTGATCTCTTCCCAGTTTTCATTAGTACTGTATTATAGTGCCAGGACTGGTAAACAATTAGACTCACACCATCCATTCAGATGCTGTATAATAGCATGCGTGATACATTCTGTATAAAGGGGCATACTTCTGACACATGATTGTTTGAGAGCAAGAAATTTCAGGAAGTATTTGTGGATTAGCATTAAAACAGTAACTCAAATGAGTATGTGGGTATTTATATGAACTGCATCCCATTTGGAAAGGGTTTTTAAAAATTGGGAAACCTGGTTTTAAATTGTCAGGTCAACTGGAATAGTCCTAAATTACCATCTTACTTTATATCCTTTAGTAAAACTTACTTTCATCTCCTGTTTCAAATTCAAACTTCTGACTGTAGCCACTGTATCCTGCCGCAGTCCTCACTCGGATATGAAATATGTACTTGGTGGATGGCTTGAGGCCTGTGATGATGACACTGGGGGCCTTGGACCTCGTGGAAGAATAGGTGAGCTGCTCATGCTCCTAGGGACAGAAAAAAGGAGAGAGGAAATGAGGCGGTGTGACCCTACCATTTCCTAGAGACAATCCCCAGTATAACTGAGGACTGTGGCTCTGAATATCAAAACTACTGATCTGAAAGAAATGTAAGCATGTATTCCATAAGATAGCACTTAGCTGATTAGCGTGATATATATGATATGTCTCTGATTTAGAAATTTATTGATAGGCTGGTTACTTGTATTTAACTACTCTTGGACCACTGGTGACTTAGACTTCACCTGCAACTTGGGGAATAATGATGGTCTGACGTCATGTTCACACAGAATAGCAGCTTTGCCAAAATGGACAAACTGGATTAGACACATTATCATTAGTGGGGGGAATCATGAATCTACTACACAGCACTTCACCCACAGGTAGTGAGTGCCGAAATGCCAGGGCTCTCTATCTGTGGGTGCAAAGAAAAAAAACAGGGTTTTTTAAGGTTTGAGACCTTTAGGAAGAATCTTCCTAAATTCCTTGCATTGATCTATAACTCTGATTCCTTAGAATTTTATCAGTAATATATGAAATTCAATAAATAAAATAATGCATTTCCCTTGATATACCAGATTTCACTTTCAGATATATGCAAGCTACATTGTGATGGTGAGATGAACTTCAAAATGTGTCCATAGAATAGCAATGACAACAGAAAGTAGGGAAGACATACAGTCCCTGTGAAATCATGAACAGGTCTAGAGGGAGGAGTGGTTCAGTTCCCTGCTATTTGTATTCAAGTATTTTACCTCACTTAGGTGAAATGGGCTTACTTTGGCACTCTGAATAACCAGTTGGGTCCAAGACCTTCAAATGTCCTGTCTTGCTCTTATGTAAGAACATAACAATTGTTTTCCTGTCTTTGTAGAGATTGTTATACACCACTACATGGTGGTGGGGGATGAACTAAACCCTTATTACTTGGGGTTTATAAAGCTTTCCTCTAAGAACTTATATTTTAATAAGACATTCAAAAGTTTCTCTATTTTGAAATTCTGCAGTCTGAAGTGATCCTCAAATAAACTCATCAGGTGCTGACATCATATCACATGTGGACAGTTCCATGCATGAACTTTTAGTGTATGCCAATGGCAGGATACTGGCACACTGGAAATATTGTATAAAATTGACTTCAGGCTATACATATAAGAAGTTTAAATGAATTTGGGGCTTAGAATTGGGTACTACACACAAGATATCTAATGTATATACAAATACCTCCATATCAAAAAAAATTCCAGATATGAAATATCCAGGAATATTAGATAAGGGGTAGTCAATCTATATTTGTACAAACAAAGTTTCTCAACGCATGGATCAACATAGTTCAACAGGTCCCAAAATGAATTCTGCTTTATAAATGTAAAAGTAAAAATTCTGAGGAATACAGGGGCCTTTTAGGGCCTCTAATTGAATGACTCATTTGATGCTACATCAAATCTGTATTATCAGGATCTCATTTTTAGTTGTCCTAGAAACTATTTTTAAGACAATTTCTAGACTAAGAAAAGATTATAAAAAGTCTACACACACAGAGGATGTATCAAAGTTCCGTTTACTTGAGGGTGATGACTTAAGATTTAGAACTATGACAATGATTTTCTTTATGCTGCTTTGGAGAGAAAAGCTTTTAACAGAGACTTATTAATCAATTTTATGGCTTTATTTTTTAGAATTTTATATTCAGTAATTCAGTGTCTAAATAAAGGAATCAAATTTTCCATCTCTATCTCAAATAATAAAAATTAATTGCAAAATGACTAAACTATGGCAATATTGTAAATAATGAAACACAGAATTTGGGACCACACACCACACACACATATATGTAGTTTTGACACTAGGAAGTAAGTAGAAATTTATGCATCTAGCATAGGAGCCAAGGAAACAAAGCCAGGTCTGTAAATATTGATGGTGACAATCATCTGCTGAAAATGGAAAGCTGGAGTCCGCTGATGTCAAGGCATTTGTAATCAGGGCTTAAGAAGTTCATAGCATAGAGAAATAGAAATATGCTTGCCAATCATATTGTCTGAAGTAGAAATTTGCCAATCATTTAGATTTTTCCAATCTTATGCACAAGAGGAAAGTATTCCACCTTTGATATAATTTCCTGCAATAGATAAGTTTTATTGTGTCTTGAATGGTGCCTTACCATATGAAATGATGACTACAGGAGGAACTGTAAGACAATGAAAAAGAATTTAGTCTTCTCTCCTGAGATAGATGGTAAGGAATGGAAAGTTTACTACTACTCTTAGACATTCTTTGTTGTTTCACCAAAACATAGCTAAACAGTAATTTCCTACTTAGTAAGTTACAGAGGCAAGGATGCCTACTGCATACAGGCGGCTTTTAAATTTTTTTTTTGCTCTTTGATTTGCACAAAATATTTGTAGTTTTATCCCTGGAATAAAAATCTTCAGGAAGTGTGCTTAAATGTAGCCACCTCACCACCAGCTGCTTGTCAGTTGCCCTTTCTCATTTCTAGCCACTTATTAGCTTCTAGAGGAACAGAGCTCATGAATTGGAGTTTTCTTCTTGGCACTTTTAGACTCGTAGAAAACCAAGTTAGCATTCATCTACTACAAGCATAGGACATTATTATGTCAGAACATCGGCTAATTGCTCTTCTGCTGGCATATAAATTCCAAGGCTAAACAGCTGGCATAAGGTAGAGAACATACCTTTGCAAGGGACTATTATAGCCCTTGCTCATCCTGGCGGGATGAACTGTGAATATGTTTGATTGCAGCATTTGCATGTGCTTTTCTTTAGTAGCACCATGGTTGTGAATCATAATAGGATTGCTAGCTGTGTGACAAGAATGTTGTTAACTCTGTAAGAAATCAATTTCACTGTTCCTAAATTTATACTTTGTCATCTTTATTCTTTAGCAAAATTTCATGATCATTATTTTTTAAGGTATGATTGCTATTTGTTACTTTTTCTTTATTTGAAGACAGATTTTGGTCTCATATAAGATATCATAATTATAGCTCACCCTCCCCCTACTCCCCCTAGTTCTTCCCAAATTTCTTCCTATGTAGTCCACCCCATTTCTGTTTCTCATTAGAAAGCAAACAGGATTCTAAGGGATAATAATAAAATAAAATATAATAAGATAAAACAAAAAATATCACATCAGAAATGCACAAATCAAACGAACAGAGGGAAATTAGCCCAGGAAAAGAAACAAATATAGATACAGAATCCCACTTGCTTAGAAATCTCATAAAAACATTAAAGTGAAAATCGTAATACACATGGAAAGGACCGGTTAGGGTAAAAAGAGAGAAGAAAAAATACAAATTAAATAAATAATAAGATAAAATTTAAAACTGTGTTTGGAAAGCTGTTATGTGGCAGTAATGTGGCAGGATACAAGGTCAACTCCAAAAAATTGGTAGCCCTCCTATACACAAAGAATAAAGAAGCAGAGAGGGAAATCAGAGAAACATCACCTTTCATGATAGCCACATATAGCATAAAGTATCTTGGGGTAACTCTAACCAAGGAAGTGAAAGATCTATTTGACAAGAACTTTAAGTCTTTGAAGAAAGAAATTGAAGAGGATACCAGAAAATGGAAGGATCTCCCATGCTCTTGGATTGGTAGAAACAACAGTAAAAATGGCAATTCTACCAGAAGCAATCTATAGATTCAATACAATCCCCATCAAAATTCCAACAAAATTCTTCACAGACCTTGAGAGAACAATAATCAACTTTATATGGAAAAACAAAAATCCCAGGATAGCCAAAACAATCCTATACAAACAATAAAAGCACTTCCAGAGGTGTTACCATCCCTGACTTCAAATTCTATTACAGAGCTACAGTAATGAAAACAGCTTGGTATTGGCATTAAAACAGAGATGTTGACCAAGGGAATTGAATCAAAGATGCGGATATTAACCCACAAGCCTATGAACATCCCATATTTGACAAAGAAGCTAAAATTATACAATGGAAGAAAGAAAGGATCTTTAACAAATGGTGCTGGCATAACTGGATGTCAACCTGTAGAAGAATGAAAATAGATCCATATCTATCACCATGCACAAAACTCAAGTTTTTTAAATCCGACCACACTGTACCTGATAGAAGAGAAAGTGGGAAGTAGCCTGCAATACATGGGCACAGGAGACCACTTCCTATATATAAACCCAGTGGCACAGACAATCAGACAATAATAGCAACAATGAATAAATGGGACCTCCTGAAACTTAGAAGCTTCTGTAAAGCAAAGGACATAGTCATTAAGACAAAAAGGCATCCTACTGAATGGGAGAAGATCTTCACCAACCCCACATCAGACAAAGGTTTGATCTCCAAAATATATAAAGAACTCAAGAAACTAGACATTAAAATTCTAAATAACCAAATTAAAAAATGGGGTAATGATCTGAACAGAGAATTCTCAACAGAGGATGTTCGAATGGCCAAAAGATACTTAAGGGCATGTTCAGCTTCCTTAGCGATCAGGGAAGTGCAAATCAAAACAACTTTGAGATACCATCTTACACCTGTCAGAATGTCTAAAATCAAAAACACCAAGGATAGCCTATGCTGGAGAGGATGTGGAGTAAGGGGAACACTCATCCATTGCTGGTGGGAATGCAAACTTGTGCAACCACTTTGGAAATCAGTGTGGCGGTTTCTCAGGAAATTGGGAGTCAACCTACTTCAGGATCCAGCAATACCACTCTTGGAAATATACCCAAGCAATGCCCAATCATACTACAAAAGCATTTGTTCAAATATGCTCATAGCAGAATTATTTGTAATACCAAGAACCTGGAAACAACCTAGGTGCCCCTCAATGGAAGAATGGATAAAGGAAGTGTGGAATATATACACATTAGAATACTACTCAGCGGTAAAAAAACAATGACATCTTGAATTTTGCATGCAAATGGATGGAAATAGAATGATGGGGGAAGAGCCACTAGCCAATTACATCAAGTTGGGGTATGGCTACTGGGACCCCAGGTAGAAAATCGGGGGAACACAGGTATGCACTCTCTCCATGCGGTGTCCCCCAGAAGGATTGGATCACGTCTTGGGTAGAGTGAGTTCCCCTTTTTTCTTTCACTAAAAATACCTGTTTCTATTGAGCTGGCTTGGTTATTGATTTGTGCCGACTTGATAATTCATCATCATCTGGCGCCCAACGGGGCTTTTAGAGTCACATTAGCTCTCTGGGCTTAAGATCCCGCCCTCCAGGCTTCCGCGTGACTACTGCACTGCCAGGCACAGGCCGTTTTTCCGCCTTCACCAGCCGCGGGCAGAGGCTTTTCTGCTCATACCCCCCCATGCCGCCGCCTCTGGGCACAGGATGCAGTTTCCGATTAAGATACTTATACATTGTCTATGTTTGAAAGTCATCGACCTCATTTATTATACAGTTGTTTATTATCTTAGTCTTTAAGTTAGATAGGTATTGAGAATTATAGATCAGTAGTCATCTATGTTTGTTATATTTATGATTAGACTAATCAGGTTCTTTAGTACATAGAGATTATATTCAGTATAGATAGATAATCTTCAACCTCTTCAAGGAACTGTAGAAAATGGCCTTTAATATAATCTAGAGTTTCGTAGTTTCGTGACAATGAGACACACTCACTCCTGGTAACACCAATCTTTTCCCGAGAGAATGTTGAGCACCAGAGACACTCCATCTGGAGCCTTTCTTCTTGGCAGAACTGGCCTTTGGGCAAAGAAATGCCCATACCTCAACCACTGACAGAGATACCGAGTATCGGTAAATGGATAAAACAAAACTGTCATATCCTGCCAAGACAGGGTAAGATAGTTTTAAAAAGTTTCTTGCTCTTAAAAATGGTATGTCAGTTACTTTAGGCCTTAGCCAAAGTTGATCGCTTCAACATTGCAATTGAGACTTTGGGTGACTA